>JBBUKS010000078.1:5193759-5221236 GCA_038050645.1 Hedychium gardnerianum | reverse complement strand
CACACAAAATACTAATTTTTCTCCTAATCATCGCATCTACTACCTCCATTGATTTACCAGTGAGGGTTCCTATGTTCAATGTTCCAAATCTTAGACTATTAGTTTTTTATAATATTTATTCTTATCCAACCTATGGTGTAAGAACTCTTGCTTATTTAGCACTACACCCGAGTTTTCATGGAGATGCAGCGGTCCTTGCTGAGAAGTTACAGTCGGACCCTGCAACGTGAACTCTTGCATATTTAGCACTACACCCGAATTATCATGGAGATGTAGTGGTTTTTACCGAGACGTTACAGTCGGACCCTGCAATGTGTTCCTTACGGGAAATATCCTAACATTAGCACAATAGTTTAATTGATCCATTCATTGAAATTTATCATAGTGTAACGCTGGCTGACAACCTAACGCAACTCTTCTCCTTTATTCGGACTTGAGACCGGTCATGACTAATTCGTCACGGGCGAAGTTAAACTCCCTAATCATAAATTTAACTTTTTCTTCATTTTCTTATTCAATTTTTCTTTATTCTCATTCCTTGACGAAACGAATTTCTTTACTTCAATTCTCTAATACTCCCTAATACACATCAATTTATCTAATTACTTTTATTTTTTATAAATACAAAAAATTAAAAAGGAGATATAATTTTTTTTAAATTCAATATCATTTAAAATAAAACATAATATATTTTCTATTAAATTGAGTGTGACTTTTTTTTCAATCGATTGGAAATTATATCAATCGATTAATTTAGGCTAAATTAATTGAGTCCAATTAATTGTACAATTAATTGAGTCCAATCAATCTGTACAGATCGATTTTACTCAATTGTGCAGATTGATTGGACTCAATTGATATCAATTAATGTCATATCATTAATAATGTACAGATTGATTTTAATATTTGTTCTTATCAATTAATGTCAAGTCGGTGAAAAAAAAGTCATATTTAATTTGATAAAAAATATATTAAGTTCTAATTTAAATGTTGTTGAATTTGAAAAAAATTATACATTCTTTTGAAATTTTTTTATATCTATAAAAATGAGAATAATTAGATAAATTGATGTCCTTTAGACTGAAACAAACATATATGTTGGGTTAGGGATAATAATTTATCATTGTTTGTTTATAAATTAAAAGGATTTTTTTAACCAATATGTTTTCATCCCTACAACTTTTTATTCAGATATCAGTGTTTTGTCTAAAAAAAATGTCTGTTAACTTGTAGCTGTCTATTATATTAAACAAATATTTATTGTCCCAATTGCATGACTAGAAAATCTATTCTTATACACCTAATCCATTGTTTGTTGGGTTAAATAGAAAATGATATGACATTAATTGTACAGATTCATCTACAAACACAGAATTTGAAAAATGTGATGTTCTTGTTAGACTGATTTAAAATTCTTCAATGTGTTAAGATGACACTCAATTTCCTTAATGTCAACTTGTCCTTGGAAGGTTTTCAAAATAGCCCACCTGGTTTTGTGTTTTTTTTTTCTCAAGATACCCTTTCAATTTTTTTAATTTACAAATCAAGGTACTTCTCATAGTGATTATTAATAATGTTCTAGATTAAAACGTGTATTAGTACATGGTAGTTTTTGTGCCCTTTTTTTGACATGATTCATAATCTTAAATAGTTTGTCTTTAATATAATAAATTTTTGTACTTATTTAAATAAAATTTGAAAAATCTATCGACTCATTCAATCACTCGAGTAGGGTTCTTGCACCACTAGTTCTATCCTACAACTAAATGGTTAAAATTTACAAAATTAAATTGTAATGTCATACAAAATCAAATTACTTTACAATTAACATCAATTTCGGGTGTCATTATATCAAAGTCTCCTTTAGCAAATGTAGACTAAATTAAATTTCAAATGTGAAGGGATTGATTCCCCATATGAGTTTAAAAGTCTTCATTTACCAAATCTTTTATTAAGTGTGCCTTCTAACTATTACAAATCAAACTCATGAATTAATGCAATGATTGGGCAAAGGTGCATACACATGAACCCTTGATTTTGATTTTTCTTTGTGCTATTAAACAATGTCCATTCAATATTTTTTAAGTTATATTCAATAATGTTTTTTTTATATAAAAAAATTAGAGATAATAGTGACTCTAGGTATCTATTGTCATCTTTAAAAAAAGTGTTTTATTATAATTTGGTTGGTTTGTCCACTTGTCTATTAACATAAAAAAATTTAGTAGTTGATGATAAAATTAGACAATAAGACTCTAATTAATTGTGATCTTAATTCTAAATGATGAAAAAGCTTGCGTAGTCAAGTTTGCCGACCATGTCAAAATAATGGTAAAAAAAAAAAATTAGCTTTTATTTAAAATAAAGTTGATTGCTTGTTAAAGGAACATAACAACAAAAACTAATTGATATTAAATAAAGTAGAGTCAGCTTATAACTTCCAAACCATAGTCGACTAGTAGTTGATTGAGAACTTCCATTAATTTTTTAATATATATATAAATATATATGTTAATTTTAATATTTTTTAATGTTAATTTAATTGATTGGCACCGACCGATCAAGGTATTTTCATGTTTCCCTTTTTTTTTCCTTTTCAATATTTCTAAATTTAATAAGAAAAATTCGAAATCCTCGGAGTTGTTGGAAAAGCCTATCGAATAAGGAGCAAAAGTGCCCACGGGAACCACTGCTTGGTCCCCGTGACTTTCTGGTGTCTCAGGAATATGAGGATCATCCATTTTGTGAGTTTTATTTAATCGGGATGAATTGATAGTTAGTACATGGAATATTATTATAATGAGATTTGAGAGTTAAATCTTGACTAATAGTTACCTCCTCCGTGTTGGTCCTGGGACGAACTGACGAGATTCGCCTTTTATCACAATATACCATTTTTTAAAAAAAAATCATATAAATTAATATTTGATGTACATATGATATGATGACTAATAAGTGAAATTAGTATATTACGGGTAGATCTAATTTACCGAAAAGTAGGCACTCGAATTTGTTTAGAGTATCTCTTGATGATTTTTAAATTTTTTTTCATGTCCTATTTTTATGAGTTTATTTATATTTATTTTATACATATAAAATAAATTAAATAAATATATTTTAATCACTTATTAAAATAAATAAATAAATCTGACCATATATATATTCTTAAATAGAGATTGAGAATTATTAATAAATAATATTCATATATTTCATCAAGAAAATTCTTATGTATAAAAGAATAAAGATGATCTCCCTGTAAATTTAAAAATATTAAAAATTAAAATAATCAAATAAATTTTAAAATGAGAGCAACTCAAATTGATCTCAAATTAAACTAAAAATAAATAAATTTGAACAATTGTTTTCAATAACTCTCATTAATTTTAGTGTTCGATTTAATTGGACTCGATTATCTCGCTAAACATGACTTGACATATGGCTTGACTTTGCTTATTTACAACTTTAATTCTTCTTTCAACTTACTTCAAGAGATTTACTTCGGTTTAAATTCATTAATTAATGAATCAGATGATTAAAATTGATATTAGTTGATTAGACAGTCGATCTAAAGTGATATTAGTCAATTGACTAATTGATTAGTGTCTACTAATTGCTTTATATATACAATTGGCTTAAATCGATTGAATATGATTTAATTGATTAGTCGATGGAACATTTTTACACTTCTGGAATATGTTTGGTTCAAGTTATTATATAAAATTTTAATTACCTGATTACCTGGTAATTATATAACTAAGATTATGGAGAATAAAATATAACCTAATATTATTTGGTTTAATTTTAGGTAATACAACAAAAACTTATTTGTTTGGAGGTTTTAGTATATAACATAGTTTTATATTTACTGTATTATCCTTGATTCAATACTCCTCTTAATTATTTCTCAAAATATTAATTTCAAATCTCTTAATTATTTTTCTAAATATTTTTATAATATTTTGATTAATCCTCATTTAGAGGGTAGATCATTGTTTTCATTGCAATAATTTGTTGGGGATATTTTTGTCTCAAAGAGTAAATATCGAAGGATATTTTTGGCAAATTTTTTTTGTTAACCCCGGAATCAACAAAAATCTCCCTTTTCTAAGATTTTCCGATTCCGGTTGCATGCCCCTTTTGCTGACGTGTCGGGTATGGATCATTATTCGGGAATCGCCGATTACTTAAATTAAATAGAAAATTTATTAATAACCTTAAATGAATAACTAAGATTATCAAAAATAATTCTCAACCAAACGCACTTCTAAAGTTATCTTGAATTTATCCATCTGAGCACTTATTGCTTATAAACTTTAGATTCATCATAAATAGACTTTGTTGCATTTCTAACAAGTTCTTAAAATTTTTAGATTTAAAAAAAAAATTAAATCCTTGATTTCCTACCTTCAAACAAAAAGAAAACTGGTAATAAATAAAAGTTTCATGCATCGAATTAATACTCTGAAAATTCCACATAATCCAAAATCCCAACAACTCAAAATGTCATTTCTCGGGATTGTAATGAACTCGTAGACAATATAAACGGATTGCCATCCTCCTTCATGCGAATCCACAATTAGAACTGAAAAAGGTTCAAGTCAAACTCATCAATATTGACTCAGTCAAGATGTAATCAGTCTAACAAAGATAAAATAATAATAATAATTTTTTTATAATTTAGAAAATTTTCATTTGACCACTCGATTGGTCTACAAAAGACAAGTCAAACTCATCGATGTTGAGTCGGTCGGAATATCTGCAATTGGTCAAACAAAGTAAGGTGATTATTTTTTCAATTTACCACTCATTATTAACAAAATAAGACAAAAAGAGAGAAAGAGAAAAATTAAAATTGATTAAAGATACCGAAAGGGCAAAATTGTCAGTGACGGTGGAAATAAAATTCAGCTCACCGCATTGAAAGCGGTGTCCACCACACCAAGTAGCTTTCAAGTATCCTACGTCGTTGTTTCTATATATTTTTGTCCCTTTTGACGCTTCTGTTAAGGCGGTTATTTTACCGCCCCACCTATTCTCCGCCTTCACGCCGCCCTGTGAAAATAAGTGGGAGCCGTCGCAGTAAAAGTAGAAGAGAAAGGAGAGTTGGTGGCGTTTCTGCACCATTTGAAGGGCGGAGGGACGGCGAATGAGTGGAGCACGAGGTCGGTTGCGCCGTTAACCGGCGGCAGGTTCGATCGGCGGAGGTTGAGAAGAGAAGCTCCAAAAGAGTTGCTAGCTAACTAGCTCCGATGATGGCAAGCGACGGTGTCTCCGGCCATGCCCAGCATCAGCAGCGTCAAATCTCCTTAGACATGTTTCATGATCCTTCGCCGTCTTCCTCCGCTTCGATGCGCTCGAGCTTTAACATGTAATCGATGTTCGCGTTATTTGACGTCTAAAACCTCCTCTCTCTCTCTCTCTCGGAATTCCTTTTCATGTCGGTTGATTTGATAAAAGAAGATAAATTAGTATTAGCATTATGTGCGAGTTTTCGTGTCAATTCATGGCTATTTTTGTGAATCGTTTGAAAAAAATCTAAATTTATATGCTTTCTTTTGATTTCTGAGACATTTGTTCGACGTTTATTTCATGTTTTGTTATTGGCTGATTCTTAAACACTAAAATTGTCTCTTTAATTTATTTCTTCCAACTAAGCTACTGAGTTCTATAGATTGTTTAGCTTATTGGAATCGTTCTGGTATATTATACAGGAAATCAAGCAAATTAGAGATCGGATCTTATGACATAGGCGAGTTGGATCAAGCTTTGTTCACGTATTTGGATGGACAACAAGATTACCCGGAATCAGCTCAAGAACACAGACGTGAGTCTTCCAAATTGATTTGCTTCATTGTTCGTATAATCCTTAATTATCTAATATATCTATACGACACTGGAAGCTGTAGCGATTCTTTGCTCGAGCTTTTGGGAGTCATAAGAATCATAGTTAGCAGATCTTGTTGTACTACTTTTTTGACTTTTTTTTGTCCGATTGGACTTGAAATCTGACAAAGTGATATTCTGAAATCGGGTACATGATGAAGACTTGATTTTCTAAACCTTTTTTCTTCCTAAAATTCCTTTTTTTTTAATCTCTCTTTGGGTGGACTGTGACTTGTAACAAACAACTATGGATCAACTTTTGTTTTCTTTCTTATTCTGATATTTGGATTTCAATTCTTTCTCAAGAATAAGCCAAGTTCCTATCTTGTTTTCTCTCTCTTTTCATTTTTATGCAATGAGCATGTCTGCGGAATCAAAAAGATCTCCATTTTAATTCCTCAAGAAGAATTGTTTTGTCATCTGCTGTGTGGTGTGTTTTTGGTGCACCTTCAGGCAATTTAATGCTTGCAGGGGCTCTTGTTTGCAGAGATTTTGAACATTTTCCCTTCTCAACCCATGCATGTAGAGCCGTCGACAAAGGTACGGAGACTACCAACTCAGGAGGAGTGGGTGCTCTTCATCCTTTTCCCCCCACTTATTTTATTCTTGGGTGGTTGCTGTGAATTGTACGGGTAAGCAACTTATTAATTGACTGCTCTTACAGGAAGGGATAAGCTTGACCTCTTCTGCAAGTAGTGGTTCTAAGAATATTTCAGAGCAAGCCATGGAGTTTAGCAACACTAAAGGTGATCACCCAGTGCAGGGGAAGGATGACAAAGTACAAGTGATCAAGGTGAACCTCTCTTTCTCCCTCAATACACATTAGCTTATTTTTTATTAGTTCATTAATCTAATGTTGGTAATTACTTCTCTGTACATGTACTGCGTGCGAAAAAAAAAGAAGGCAGGGAACAGAAAGGGAATTGGAAGTCCCAAGACATCAGACCCTAAGGTGAAATCTTTCTGTAGCTCTTAATTTATGTAACTAAAAGATTTTAATTGTCTCAAGAAAGATACAGAAACAATTTTTTAATGCGCCGGCAATGTGTTTGATTTATTTGCGGGCAGACACTGAGAAGGCTTGCTCAGAATAGGGAGGCAGCTAGGAAGAGCAGACTTAGGAAGAAGGTTTGTGATCAGCCATTTATATGTATGTATGTATATGGTGAAATTCAATATTATTTGGTAAAGCATTGCCCATTTTCTATTACTTCTACAGGCTTATATTCAACAATTAGAGACAAGTAGAATTAAGCTCACTCAGATTGAGCACGAGTTTCACAGAGCAAAAGCACAGGTAGCAGTTACTTTTGCATGGGCTACAAATTAAAAGCATTTCCCTGAACTCTATAACATGTAATTAAGGTATATATGCAGGGTGTATTACTTGGAGGTGGAGGTCTTCTTAGGAACCAAGGTCATTCCACAGGTGTTAGTGGATTAATCTCAGGTACGGTGCATTAATATTGTGCCATTAATGATGTTATTATCAATGAGGTTTAATTAATTCTTACTTTTTCTCTTTTCTTATATGTAGATGAAGCCATGTTTGATATGGAATACACGAGGTGGCTGGAAGAGCACCACCGGCTAATGTGTGAGCTCCGAGCGGCGGTGCAAGAGCAGTTGCCGGAGAACGAGCTTCGGATGTATGTGGAGAGCTGCATCTCGCATTAC
This sequence comes from Hedychium gardnerianum, assembly GCA_038050645.1. Taxonomy (NCBI): domain Eukaryota; kingdom Viridiplantae; phylum Streptophyta; class Magnoliopsida; order Zingiberales; family Zingiberaceae; genus Hedychium; species Hedychium gardnerianum. The sequence goes on along the minus strand of JBBUKS010000078.1, from coordinate 5,213,676 downwards.
GATCAAATGGTGCATCTCAAGAGCACGGTGATAAAGTCGGACGTCTTCCATCTCATCTCCGGCATGTGGATGACTCCTGCCGAGCGCTGCTTCATGTGGATAGGAGGCTTCCGCCCCTCCGAACTCATCAAGGTCCTCTTCGTTATTTTTAATTCTATTCTTGCAGTCGTACGTGCATGCAAGTCCCACGGTCTTGGGCTTAATTAATTAAATAATTCTGTTTACATTTTACACATAATTATCTGTACTAACTAGCTATTATAAATACTTAAATTAGTTATTAGTCTCTGGCTGATTCATCCTAATAGAAAATTTCCTGCAGTGGTTGTCGGAATAGGTAGTGCCATAGAGGTCATTGTTTAACAAATCTATGACCTAGTTAATTGTTTAGATTAATTAAGGACAATTTGTTTAATTAATCATCTCTAGCAATTGGCTGTTAGTTAGCCATTTTCTTTAGAGAAAGGTAAAGCTTCTTAATTAGCAGCTCCGTGTTGGAGCAGAGCAGTTGGCTGTCTCAGGAACTTGATGGTTATAATTAACTTATATTCAAATGTCTGCTTAGATTCTCTCGAACCACATCGACCCATTGACGGAGCAGCAGATACTGGCAGTGTGTGGCATGCAACAGTCGATGCAGGAGGCAGAGGAAGCATTGAGTCAAGGCCTTGAAGCCCTTAATCAGTCTCTCTCGGAAACCATCAACTCTGACGCATTCAACTGCCCTTCCGACATGGCCAACTACATGGGCCACATGGCCATCGCCATGAACAAGCTCACCACTTTGGAGAGCTTCGTTCGACAAGTAAGCTGATATTGTCATCAATGCTTAATTTGATATTATTGTCATGTGCTGATTAACTGCTTTTTACACTATGAGATGAATAATGAATGTTTCTTGCAGGCAGACAACCTGAGACACCAGGCACTTCACCGGCTTCACCAGATCTTGACGACGAGGCAGACGGCACGATGCTTGTTAGCCATGGCTGAGTACTTTCATCGCCTTCGCGCACTCAGCTCACTTTGGCTGGCTCGACCCAGGAACGATTAACTGATCATCGATCAACTGATAGAACTCTAGCACTGATCGCATCGATCATTGATTAGCATGCATCGTTCAGGTGATTAAAAGGTTTAACCTCCGCTAGCTATTTGTTAAGGGCCACTGTTAGTTAATCTGTGGCGGCAAAAGTGCAAGAGAAGAAGAGAGCGTACTCATTGTCCATCCATTTGAATCCTATTCAGAGAGATGTACAGGTGTATGATGATTGTGCGAATTTACACTGGAAAATGTTTCACATCTTCTCCTTCACCTTTAGATCTGTCTTTGAGATACTTGTCAGATCAGTGTTTAAACACTAGTGTAAGTAATTGGGTTAATTCGGATTGATGTGGTAGATCTAAATGACGTGAACAAAAAAAAGAAGAGAAACTCATACGTTGACATGACATTGTTAGTTAATGGATTCATCATAGAAATTCACCAATTTGATAACTTTGTTATGATTTTATATATTACATGATAGATTTATAAAAAAAAAATAATGACAAATTATTCAAAAATAGTATATATATGTATAATCTTTTTCTGTTTCACTGGTCGGAATTTGACAGCAGTAGGTCACTCAGAAAATGTATGTGAATATTGTCAAATCAGGGTATCCTAGTTTTCTCTTTAATTGCTATCAGTGTCTTTTACTAATCTCTTAATTCTTCATAGTGCAATGTATAGAATTTGAGGAATCCTACTTGGCTATGTTGTTAATTCATTGTTAAAGTTTTACATTTTGAGACAGAAATTAGTATGAAGGGTTATGCAAACAGTTCCAAAATCCAAACTGCTCTTGTCATTTTTGATCATTGTGTATAGGATGGTCCCTTCGCATTTAAGCAGCAATGTAGGTGAAATGGCCTGCTCAAATCCTAATAAAATTGACAATGGGATGGAAATGGAACCAGAGAATAGTCCAAGAGGACACTAACACGAGCTGCTGAAAAGTAACCTTGTCTCTTCATAGGCATCCGATATTTAAAAGGAACCTCGTCGGCAGCTGCATATATTAAAGGAACAGATACAGCAGCAGGTTTGGTAATTGGTGGATTAGGATGAGAGGATGGGTGACTCCTTTGCAATTTTAGTTAGATCTGTTGGTGACTTGGTGGAAAATAACTACTTAGGTACGTTTGGAAGAAGAAAACTAGTTAGATCTGTTCCATCATGTCTCATAAAAGTCGAGGGTCCCTATTCTGGGAAGTTATGGACCTAAATAACAACTTATATTGGATAATAGCTACTATTGCTTGGTTTGCTAACAAAAGAAAACTTCCCGGTCACAACTTTTGATGGTTTATATATATATATATATATATATTGTGGTAAATTTATTATTGTCTAAATGATAAATGGAGAGTATGATTTACTTATTGAGTTTGTTCAAACTTAATTATTGAAAATGTTGTCGAATGAGTCGATCTCTAAGCAATGTGACGGAGGGACCAATGAAGCACTTTGTTGGGAGCTATTGGATTCATTTCTTCTTCAATCTTCACCTTCTTCTTCCAACTTTTTGGCCATTTGCTTTTGGGCTGTGTGCTGCTAGTGGATCTAATAATAATTCTGCGTGGACAGTGCTCCAACCACAGCAGAGACACTCGGTAAAAGTCACCTTTGACAACTGTGCCATTAAAATCTCTGTAATTTAATTAAAATAACATGGCAGACACTTGTATAATAATATAAAATGATAAAATATACCTTCTGTGCATGGAGACTGGTTTAATGGATAGTTTGAGGCTTTTTAGAGTGTCTTCCTTTAGCTCAAGACTTATAAAGGAGGAATGCAGTATTAATTTAATTTCTTCAGCTCTGTACGAAGTGAGGCCTGCAAGCGTTGTTGCTATTTGTGCATTCGGCAATTATGACAATCCGCAAAAGCTAAGTGATGCGGGTTCAATTGAGCAAATTTTTAAAAATTATAATTTTTAATTTAGATATCAGAACGAGACGTTTTCAAACTTGAATCGAAGGTCATTCAGAAATTTAGATATCAGAACTGATACAAATGTTGACATGCTGCAGCCAATCTAGAAATTAGACTCACTTTTGGTTTAATTTTAGCCTCTAGACTTAACGAGGTACATCAACTTGTGAGCTTAGGGGAGTGTAAGCTCGACTTTTTAACTAACTCGCATGGTTGCTTTCATAGAAATTTTTACTTGTTCTTAGAAAGATTCTTGTGCATTCTCTCCTTTCAAGTACATTATATTTTTGTGATGATAATGGCGCTATATTATTTCACGGACCTCAAAGAAGACATCTAAATTTTCCTCTCTTTTTTTTCTTCTTCTATAATTCCCATAATTTCTTTATGATGTTTGCTTTGCTAGTTTTCTTTTATTATTATTTTGCTTCTGCTGGTCTCGGCGTTTTGGCTTTTCTAGCGTGACTTGTCTGTTAATGTCCTTGGTCTCAACATTTCTATAATTCTATTGCGTCTGGTTGACTGTTTCTGCTACAGGTATGTCTGTTTACCAATAAGTTAAATGGAATGCAATTCCTGGAAAAAGAAATGGCAAAAAGGAACAATGATTAGGCAGTAATCAGCATTAGGGGTTGAAATTCCACTAATGCTCAGCTGGTCGATGGCACCTTCCCTTCTAGGGCCCTGGCTTAGCTGGTTGATAATGATATATTCAGCCACTACAACAAAGATATCAAGCTGTATTCTCATACAAATCCAAGAAAGGTTAAAGAAGAATGGTTCATCTGATTATAGCTTGGTCCTTGACAACGACACACTGACTAGTGAAAATCTTTCAGGTAAATACAATTATGGAAAGAATGTACATTATACTAATGTTATTATTAGATAGCTAACACACTGTTTGCCTCACTATCCTGACTAATCATTTCCTTAGAATCCACTGACTGTCTTCATTTATTTAAAATATGTACATGATGTCACCACCAACTCAATCAATATGCCCGGTTACATAATTTTAGGATAGATAATTATATTTGAATTGATCATGAATTTATAAAATTAAATAAGAATTGTTTTTTGATAAAATTGATGAAAATATTCTTTCACACGATGATTTATTTTATTTTTTTAATTTACTTTCTCTTAATGATATAAGGTAGTCATAGAGGTTGCTTGAGTGATGGATTTCATTTTTTTTTTTACGGAATCAATATGCAGAGTTGATCTCAGGGCATGATTGAGTTGGTTATCATACGATAGTATTGCTACAATGGGCATGAGAAAATCTAAGTAAAAACCATGTATAACGCCCTCCCACATGATAGCGAATTATAATTTCTTGATTTATTTCTCTACAATGGATGGGGTCAGCCGTGTGGGGGCGTTCAGATGAGGGTATAATATTTTACTACAATTAATACGCTCAGTTGGTTAGTAAATGACAGTTTTGTTATAATAGCGCATGAATTAGTTTTCAACGAACGCATATTCTTGGAAAAAAAATTCTCTCAATTTCTTAGTCATTTGGCGGTCGGCTATAAGTTAATCCCGTGATTTATTTCCCTTCACATAACTTTAGGACAGAGGAATGTATGTAATGAGCATAATCACTTTTTTTTACTACAATCAACTAATAAATTATGCTTATGCATGACTAAATTGGTCAGATTTACTAAATTTAAACAAGAGTCAAGTTTCATCAAAAGTCATGAATATATCCTCTTACATAGGCTTATTTTAATTTTTTAAATTTATTTCTTTCTAATGATACGAGACAATCACGAGGTCCGTCAGAATAATAAATTTTATTTTCTACTGAATCAACTAATAAATTACATAAGTCTCTGGGATATTGTCATAACCCTAAATATAATAAAATTATTATATTTAGACAAGAATCGAATATCGATTAAAATCATGAATATATCCTCATACGAGTTTATTTTGATTTTTTAAATTTATTTTTCTATAGATAATTATGAAGTTAATCAGGCAGAACGTTTGGATAACGTATGACTTTTTACCGTACCAACTAATAAATTACATATCTTGCTCAATTAATCTGAACTAGGCTCTTCGCATTCTGATTCTGTTTGAATAACTTCAATGTTGGTTTATTACTGATGTTTATCATAAAAAATCTTTGGCTCTCAGACAAGATTGATAGGTCAAAAGAAGTTGAAAAAGTTAATAAGAGCATGCAATATCGCAATGAATGTAAAGCTGTAAAAGTTGAACTGGTTTTATGGGAAGTGGGCATATGCATGCCAGCTTCCACCTTCAGTGCTCGTTCATTATTTTAAAAAATTAAAAATTAAAAATTAAATTAAATAATATTAAATTTAAAATAATTAATTTAATCTCATATTTTTTTTATTAATCATCAAAATAAATTAAAAAACACTAATAAAAATTTATTCAAATAATTAATATTTTTAAATTTATTTTTCATTATTTTTTTAAACATCAAGCATTCAAAACTTTCGTTTAATTAATTTTAAAATAATTAATTTAATTTTATAATTTTTTTAATTAATCATTGAAATAAATTAAAAAATACATATAAAAATCTATCTTGACATTTTTAAATTTATTATTCATTAAAAAATAATTTTTATATTATGATAATTAAATTTTAAATATTTAATTTATTATTAAAGAATTTAATCACGGTCCGAGACACATCCATTTTTTTTTTGAGCATTTTAGAAAAGGCAAAAGAGATTATTTTACCTCAGAATAGTCCCTCCTGGATTTTTGTGTCCTTTTAACCAAAGCTTGGATTTGCTTTCTTCCCCATCTGTCTCTTTCTCTTTTTAGTTTTTTTCCCCCTTCCATCTCTCTCTCTCTCTCTCTCGAGCATTCTCCTTTTGACATGATCACTTCGCTGCTTCCTCCACACACCCCATCCACTGAGCTCAATCTCACCCATGCCCTGAAAGATCCTTAGCGCCATGGACCGGCCGAGTGGTGATGGTGGCTGCTCCGCCCAGGCCCATGGGATCCGCAGACAGGACATCCAGGCAGCGATGCTTAAAGCGGCAGAGCTGAGGGCTATCCACGCAGCGCTGCTCCAAGGGGGCTCCGGCGGCAGCCCCGCAGTCGCTATGCTAGCTGCTGGCGGTTCCCATTCAGTCCCCCATGCCGCCACCCAACCGTCAGTACTGGAAGATTACCCTGTCTTCACGCCGGTGAGTTCTGCTGCTGCCCGTTTCCATTTAAATTTTTTCCTTTTCCCCCTTTTTTTTGTGGTGTTCGTCGCACTGCAAGGACCAAAATGGATTCTTGATCGGTGTTTTCAGATGGAATTTTCGTTTAAGCTCATGTTGCTCTGTAAATTGCTCAGTTTCTCAATAACTTGACACATAATTGATTATTTCGTTCTTTCTTGATGGGTTTTTTAAGCTACACTAATGGGATTCTTCTCGATCAAGTTCTTGATCCCGGGGCCCTTTTGATTTAGCTAGCATATAAGCATTTAGGGTTCCTTTGCATTCTAGGGTTTCTGTATCCTAGTCAGTTTTGTTCTGATATATGAAATTCCCTGTCTCTTTAATGGTGGTCTAATGTGCATGTGAAGCATCTTATTATATGTGATCATTGCTGATGTGGTAGTTACCAAATTTATCAGCAAAAACATTTTCAATTAGTTTCTTATGTGATTGATGCCGTTTATAGCAAAGAAGCAAGAAATCAAGTTAACTGTTAGGAAGACAAATGATCTCAGTTAAAAAATTATCAAAAAGTTTTATCTTCTCTTGTGGGAAGAACCCTAGTGAATAGGCAGTCCATTAACTGGTATTATGTTGTTTTCCTTTTTGTCTAGCTCGGATGTTTAATCTTTGATGCCTTGATAAACTCGTGTGATTATTATGCCATTATTCCTTGTACATCTCTACAACCATCTTGTAATAGTGTATCTTAAAAAACAATTCCCTAGAATTTCATTGGTGTATTTTAAGAATTTTGTGAGATTTCACTTTTCATTACTTCTCCCTTTGTTTTCTAAGAACTTTTGCCCTTATAATCTCTTTTGCTATGCTTGGGTGAGGCTCTATATGTGTCCTTGCCACATTGGTTGAAACCTTGTGCAATGGCATTGCCTCCCTTTTCTTTGACATGCTTCAGAGCACTTAAATCTTCACATCACAACTATTGATCTTCTCTATCTCTCAACGCCAATACTGCTCTTCAACTTTCTATTCCCATCTGATTTTACCTAGGAATTTATTATTTCGGTTAATAATACCAACTATTTGTTTTTCTGTTATCCTGTTTGTCGGAGCCTTGTTCACTAGTATTGCCTCTTTCATAGTTCTGATCCTTAAAACACCAGGACTAATCTCCTCAAGTCAACTTCCTTAGCTCAGGAAGCATTTATCTGTAAACTTCTCTCCTGTTGAATAACACAAGTTACACCCTTTTGTCAATCAGTTTCAAATACTTAATATTGTTTTTTATGACATTTTACCCTTGCTGGTATGAAATGGTCAATGTTTTACAATTGAGCCTTAATGTGAAACCAAACAAAGATCAAGATTTGTCTCTGCATTTTTATAGGATTAAATGCAAAATTCCAGAGTCCATGATGTTAATCTTAAAATTGCTTCTTATATCGAATTTGTTCAGTTAACATGTCCAAGGGGAAATGTGTAACGTTGATCATCAATGTCTATTCTGAACAATTATGTGTTCCTTGACCACGGTTCATATGGAGGCATAACAAAGATTATGAAAGTAAAATAGAGAAGCTTGCTTCTTGCCAATTTTTCTGTGTATTTTATTGGAAATACGCGGTCACTGTTTTTTGAAGTTTTTTTATTTCAATACATATATATGCTGCACAGGTTATCAGGTATGTTCAGTGATATCCTCTGTTAGATATATTCTGTGCAACTTCGTAAAAGATATTCCATATCCTGTATGGCTGTATCTCATTTGTTGTCTTGACTCTTAAGAAAGAAAAAAGTAATTTCATTTCTTTATATTTGATATGTTGTTAATTCCTAATATTTCAGATCCATGTATGATAATTTTTGGTGGCTTTCTGATCTATTCCAAAATTCTGGTATTAGTTTCATGGCTACATAAATATGTTATCTTTCTGATTGCTACGCACAAAATACATCATTCGCAAGCATGCTCTAGGAGCACTTTGGAAGTCTGTTTTGCTTCAGTTTGCTCTATAATTCAGTTTGTAAAATCATATTTCTTGCATTTTGTTGTTTTGAAGAGTTATGAAGAGGATCCCCTTTCTGGATACGACTGTCTTTGTCCAGAGAATAGAAGTTTATCACAAACATGGAATGCCATTAGTATTGAAGGAGAAAGAAAAATTAATGAAGCGGTTGCCTATGATACTAAAAGCCTGAATAATGAACCACAGGGTTCCTCTATAGTTGAGCTAATATCGAAGAGAACTTCAAGCATCAACCGCATGCTGCAAGTTCAAATTCCAGAAGCCAATAGTATAAAGTCCTTGAGTGGAAGAACAGGTTCAGGTGAATGTAGTACCTCTGCAATGCAGGACACATGCAAGCAGGAAACTGTTTCATTGGAGATGGATGCACATCGAAAAAAACTCAAAAACACAAAAGGAATGGTTGCATCATGGAAACCAGAACAATCTGAGAAAATGCACCCAAAACACAGAGGTCTGGTTCTTTCCTGGTTCTTTCCGAAATCAAGAAAAACAAACAAACCAGAGAATATGTCCCAACTTCCTAAAATCTTTGAAATGTCACCCAAAACAGCGAAATCGGAGGATACGTCCCAACTACTGAAAGAATGGGGAGTTCTTTCGCTTGAATCTCTCAAGAAGGAGCTCATGGAGGCCAATGAAAATAAGGATGCTGCACTGGCAGAAGTTACGGCAATGCGATTCTCAATGGGCGAACTGCAACAGAAGCTGGTCAGTTTAGAAGCATACTGTAAAGAGCTGAAGAAGGCCTTAAAGCAGGCTTCGCATGCCAAGAGCACCCTGGTTCAGGACAAGCCCAACTTGTCAAAGAGAATGAAATCCATTGGTGGCAAAAGAGAGAATTTGATGCCCGTGAGTGAAGAGGTAATGGTAGAGGGCTTCTTGCAGATCGTATCAGAAGCAAGGCTTTCTGTCAAGCAGTTTTGCAAGACTCTCATACAACAGATCAAAGAAACCGATGATGATTTGTCAGACAAGATAAATTTGCTTTTGCAACCACATCATTTGATGTTAAATAGCAAGTACTTAAAAGGAGTAATTTACCACTTGGAAGCACTTGTAAATCAATGTCTATATCAGGATTTTGAGAACTGCGTGTTCCGTAAGAATGGATCGCCAAAGTTTCTTGATCCTCAACGAGAGTGTCAAGAGAACTTCTCATCTTTTGTTGCCCTTCGGAATTTGAGCTGGAACGAGGTCGTGCAAAAGGGGGCCAAGGTTTATAGTGAAGACTTCAGCAAGTTTTGTGATCAAAAGATGGGCTGCATTATTACCATGCTGAATTGGTCAAGGCCATGGCCTGAAGAGCTTCTCCAGTGCTTCTTCATTGCTGCCAAATGCATTTGGTTGCTCCATTTGCTTGCCTTTTCCTTCAGCCCACCTCTGACTATCTTGCGGGTTGAGGAAGATCGCAACTTTGATCCTGTCTACATGGAGGATATTCCCTTAGAGAGGCACAGAGCACAGGGCCCTGCTCGGGTAAAGATGATGGCAATGCCAGGATTTTATGTTCAAGATAAGGTGCTAAGGTGCAAGGTTCTTTGCAGGCATGACTCTTTACCATAATTATTCATTCTGTAGATCTATTACTTTTAGCAGCAATCTAGGGTGATCAATATTGATGTTCCATTATCATATTTCAAGCTTCTTCTCTTTTGTTCAAGTATAGGCTTAAGAAAAAAGTAGCAATTTGTATCCAACTGTGAATTGGATCTCCTAATCAAAGTTGATTTAAGATTGCCTTACAGTACAAATGACTATAGGAAATAGAGCCAACAGAGAAGTTTGTAGCCATCATAACAAAATGTCAGCCTCTTACATATGTTGTGGATGATGAGTTGGTGTTTAAAACTCAAAGATCTTAAATGCCAAGTGATACCAAAATTAATCTCCTTCACCAGGAGCTCAGTCTGAGATCAACATACCCAAGCATCTGAGCTCCTCACTTCTGCTGGATAATGGTAGGAACTCCATCTTCTTTCCCCAGTTGTATGGAACGTATCCATCATGAATCTTTCATTTCAACGCGGCATTATTTGAGCTGACTTTAATGTTTATGCTGGTTGACCCCAAAAGAAGTCAACCCAACACGTATGTTGACATTTTATGAGTCTAACTCGTCGACGGCGGAACTGATAGTTTTAAAATTGGACAGGATTGTAGTTTAACCAGAGGAAATGAACATCCACGGCAAATTCAATCCCATTCGATTATATGTACGCTTTTCATAAATTGAATATTCTATAAAATCTTATGTATAACTGCAAAGGGCTAATTTTAAGATTTACTTACTTTTAAGATGGCCCTCAAAGAACATTAAAATGCTCTTATAATTTCATAAACTTTTTTTTTATCCTATTAATTAATTAACATCCTTGACTAATTAACTCGACAAATTTGGTATAATCAAATGCTTAATTCACAACCAATCTATTTAGTTGATTCTACATAAATTAGTCATTGAATTCGGGTTACATCGACTTACTAGAAGGAAGAAAAACTAGAACAGTTTCCCAGTTCTTTCTCAAATCCTAGCGATCTTGGCTGCTCGGACGACGGGGTTTGCTCGGGCGATCGCATCCTTGGCGACGGCCTTGTAGTCGAAGCAGCAGTCGTGGCGGTCGGAGTACCGGTGCTCGCCGCAGAACAGCTCCCCGCACCGGCACCGGAACCCCGTCAGTCCCACCCGCCTCCGGCACATCAAGCACCGGTTCACCTCCTTCGCCATCGCCGGCGCCACAGGATCCCCCGCCGGCGCCACCACCGTGGCGTTCTTCTCCTCCGGTCCAGGAGTCGGGGATCGCCGTGTCGGAGGGCCGAATCCGGGTGAGCAGGAACGAGGCCGGGTGGAGGCGGAAGCGAGGAAGCAGGAGCGGCACATGTCCCCGGTGGTGGGACTGCCAGGGAACCCGCAGTGGTTAACGCAGAGGGCGCAGGCGCCGGGCTTGTGGGCGGCGGGGAGCTCCGCTTCCTCCTCCACCTGCTGAGCCACCGACCCTCTCCTCTTCTTCTCCGCCATCACGATTGGAATTTGGGGGCGACAAAATTGAGGAGAAGAATTGAACCGGGCAGGATTTAGAGGGCATGACGCATCCGCTAACGCGTGAACGATTTCCTTATACCGGAATTACCCTACCCAAGGACTTAATTACCTGAAAAAAGTCGAGCCATATAAAGAAAAAGGAAGGGCATTTTCGAGAATAAATAATATTTGACAAAGGTCAATGGGATGGCAGGCTGGGTCAGACCACGTGGGATTCAATGCATCTAGTGGCGGCCTATCGACTCGCTTTTAGAGTGCGTGTCAAACAACAAATCCAAACTCTTCTCGTCAAAGCCGCTGATCGAATTTGTGCGAGTTCCACTGTACATTAAGTTTCCTTCCAGAAATCAAACTTACAAAACACACGACGATTTGAGCAACAGAAGCAAAAAAAAAAACGCCGTTAATCGTTTTACTCATGCCAGCTCGCCGTCGCCGGTGAGCATCGTAGGTTGGGTGATCGGCTCGAGTGACTGCAACGACCGGACAACCTCGACGATGGTTGGTCGCTTCTCCGGTAAAACGGAGGTGCATCGAAGAGCAAGACCCAACACCTCCAGCATGTCGTGCTGCGCTGAGCTTGATATCTTGGGATCCAGAACTTGAAGAGCTCCGTTCGTCATGTTTACCTTTCTTCTCACTCGCTTGACGACGTCGACGGACTCCCCGGACTCCTGTTGCTCCGCAGGCCTTCCGGTGACGAGCTCCAGCAAGACGACTCCGAAGCTGTACACATCCATTTGTTCTGTTGGCTTCTTGATGTATCCATATTCTGAAAACAAGCAGCCAAAAACCAAGTCGTAAAACGATGAGAAATTCTTCATGCATCTAAAATGATAGGAGATTCTTCAACCGTTTCAGACAAGAACACAGTGACTTGGTTTTTGTAGGATTATATGGTTTACCTGGAGGCAAATAACAATAGCTTCCCAGCTCAGAAGCTACTGATGATTCATATGCTGCCTCCCCAATCACACGAGCAAGACCAAAGTGGGTTATCTTTGGTTCGAAATCATCACCAATAAGAATGTTGTTAGATTTCATATCAATATGAAGTATCTGCGAGCCATAATCCTTGTGAAGGTACAGTAAGCCTTGTGCAGAGCCAACAGCAACTTTGAGGCGAAAACGCCAATCCATGGAGAAGCCTGGTTTACGGAGAGCATCTCCCAAGCTACCTTTCGGTAGATATTCAGAAATGAGAAGGATGGTGCTCCTTGAGTAACAAAAGCCTAACAATTTGGTGACATTTCGATGTCTGGCCTTGGCTAAATTTTTAATCTCAACCTTCACGGTTCTGAAAGACAAATTGCTGAAGTTGAGTAACCTCTTGACGGCAACGTGTGTTCCATCAGGTGTCTGGATAGCATACACTTTACCAAATGCTCCTTCACCAATAGCATTTCTCTCAACTAAAGCCATCAGCAATTCATCTTCTGTAATCTTGAGAGGATAGAAGAAGACTGATTTCCATTTACCTGAACCAGATCGACTTTGAGAGAACCTGTAAACAATAAGTAGTCCTGAAGATATTAAGATGAGACTAACTGCGATAGATATCACAATTACTATCCATGTAAATCCAGTGTTCTTGGGGTGCTGTCCTCCTGGCTGCACATTGCACGGCTTCAGCAATCCAGGTCCACACAAGTCAGGATTTCCCTGTAGAAAGGAAGCTGGAAGACCAGAAACAAGAGGAGCTGGAACACTTCCTGAAAGTTGGTTGAAAGAAACGTTGAATAGTGCAAGCTTCAAATTTTGAAGCTCAAGTGGGATTTCACCAGCAATCCTGTTGTCGGAAATGTCAAGATATGTCAATACTGGTAAGTGGCCGAGAGAAGGTGGTATGCCTCCACTCAAACTATTGTCTGCCAGGGATAAAGAAACTAACTTTCTGCAGTTTCTGGGCTCTGGAATTGGTCCCGTCAGATTATTGTGGGACAGATTTATGATGCTCAAGACAGGAGAATCAAAGATATTATCAGGGAGATTACCAGAGAAGCGATTAAATGATGCTGAGAATTTGTACATGGTGTTTATTAATCCAAGACCTCTTGAAATTCCACCTGTGATATTGTTGTTATCAATCTGAACTTGCTCCAGTTGAGAAGGAACACCAACCACATCAGGCAGCTCACCAGTGAACAGGTTGTTCTCGGCTCTAAGTAGCTTTAACTGTGGCAGCGACCATAAACCAGATGAAAGCTTCTCAGAAAATTTATTATCCTGCACTTGAAGCCTCTCGAGACTGAAGCATTTCTCAATGATTTTAGGAATTGGACCCGTGAAAGAGTTCTCTTGAAGATTTAATTCTACGAGAACTTTTCCATAGCAGACATCAGTCGGAAAGGACCCAGAGAGCATGTTCTGTGAGAAGTCTACAGAAGCTAATTTAAGAAGGCCTAAGCCAAACCCCAAAGGGATGATCCCTGTCAAATTATTCTGGGAAAGATCTAAAACCTCAAGTTCATGGAGATCAAGCAAGGACTTGGGAATCCTACTGAAAAGACCAGATCTTTGCATCAACAGCCATCTCAATTTAGTGAGTCTCCCAATTTCTTGAGGCAGTTGAGATACTAAAGATGGATTGTGAGACAAATCAAGGAGGACTAGCTCACTCAAGTTCTTCAAAACAGGGGGATGAATGGTACCTGAGAATAAATTACTTCCTAAGTTGAGGACTTGGAGCCTCACTAAGGATCCCAAGCTGAGTGGTATCTGCCCTTCAATGCGGTTCCTGCTGAAATCAAGAGTAACCAAACTTGACAGTAGACCTATTTGTTCAGGAAGTGTTCCCCAGAGAAGATTGTTGCTTAGGTTGAGAGTGACAAGCCTAGAGCACTCAGAGAGTTGGAGAGCAATGGCCTGATTGAAGCTGTTGCTGGCAAGGTTAAGGGCTGAAAGCTGAGGGAGTTGGCATATGGAAGGAGAGATGTAGCCAGAGAGGTTGAGGTTGTGAAGATCTATGGACGTAACCAGAAATGTAGTCTTGGAGCAAGTGATACCAGTCCAGTTACAGTGATGTGCGGAGTTCAGGGACCAGTCTGATAGAACCAAGGTAGGGTCCAACATGGAGGCTTTGAAGCTGAGAAGCAGGTCTGATTCAGAGGAAGAGCAGAAGATGATACCGAAGGGGAGTAACAGAGACAGGAAGAGAGGGAGGTGAGACGAGGAGGACGCCATGGTGAGTGTTGGAGGTTAGCCGCTGAGGTGTTCCTTGCTCCCTTCTCTTCCCCGGTTAAGGTTTTCAGAGTAGGCAATGGCAGTCTCATTATTATAGTTAAAGAAGGGACCTGTTTTAAATTGCGTCTTGACAGATACGCTTCTGCTATGCTCTGTATGGTGTTCCTGCGCCACTGTTAGATTTAGTCTCTTTGCATTGAAGACTTACACAGATCATCCACAGACAAAAAGTCCTCCATGTTCAATGAAATACGCAGCCACAGTAAATGCCCATGGTTGATTCTGTAATCAAATTTACGTCCCAATTTATCATCTGCTTTACAATCTGCCACTTATTATTGTTTCTATCTTCTCGATTGACTTGGTTGGTTGCAATGTGGGTTTCATTCAGCTGCAGCGGCAAGTATACTGTCTGCAACAGCCGCACTACAAAATTACAGATAGATAAGTAGATAACAGGGTTATTTAGGTAAAGAATTGAAATTAAGGATAACATTATCTGATAAATAGAGCAGGAGGAGAATCATATATCTGTAAAATTAATCGGACAAAATTCAAACACCTCAAGACGAACTGAGTCAGAGCTTGTGATGAAGTTAACGGTGCCCATGCAGTTGTTGAATTCGACGGTGGACGTACGCGGAGGCATATGTTAATGGAAAAGTCCAAAAGTGTTACTGTGGTGCTCTGCTGTTTTAAATAGGTGAACATGGAGGCTCTGTTTCCTAAAGTAAGCAATGGATAAGCCAAAACAACCCGTGATTTACAACTGAAGTAAGTTTTCTCTTTTTACTTGCTGCCCGGAGCTGTTCAGAGGGGACCCACTGATGCAGTTCTCTATTGGCATTACTATCATGTTTTTAATTGGCAGCGGATGGTCTCTATCACCATAGCCTGCCACTGGATTTGGACGTGAGCCCGAATCCCATCCAACCATTAGGAGCAAGAAGAGCATCTTTTTGTCTGTCAATGTACAATAAAATACATCAGTTTTGACTAATGACCACAACGCAGCAAAGTTTTCATAAGAGAACATGCCATAATCTTTTGGACTCCAGCACCAGCCACGACTTCAAAAGGTTGGAGGGAAGTCATTGAACATTCACCAAAGAAGTCAATTCCAAGCAGGGAAAATTCATGATTGACAGCACGAAGATGGAATGCACATGTTTACTTTGCAAGTTAAATTATGATCAGTATCCAATTCACCAAATAGGTAAAAAAAAATGTCAGCGTATTGACTTTTTCTGTAGCACTTGAAACCAAAAGATTTAAGGAGTCAAACTCCGGGAGGGAAAAATTCAAGAATGACACCATGGAGAAAGAGTAAACACATCTAATTATCCAATGCGATTTACTTTATGAATCAGAATCCATTTCACCAAATAGGTAAAAAAAAAAAATGTCAGCATTGGCCATTATTGACTTGCACAACTTGAAAACAGAAGATAAGAGAGAGGAAGACAAACTAGTGGGGGAAATTGGGACCATCCCTTCCTCGGCCCTTCTGTGATCTACTTTCTCCAGCAAGGACTTGATTGTTAATGAATTTGGATTGATGTGGTCGGGTGTTCAATGATATCGACCTGTCAAGAAAGTCCTGGCGCCAACTTGAGGACGTTGCACTAGCAGGAGGAAACTGCTTCAGTTCTGATCCAATAAATTCTTGAGCACGAGAACTGCAGCAATATAATGGCAATTGTCCTGGAACACTACTTGAAGTTTTCACACAAGTGTAACATAAAGGTGACTTACAACTAAGAAGGATGATGGCCAAGCTGCATCTGATTTGTTTGCTATAGGAGAGCAGCTTAGAGAAGGATCAAACATTTCCAGAGTAAAAGATTGGCACAGATAGATGCTCAGTCCTTCCCATGTTCTATGTAACACACACAGTCCTGCCTGTCTAGCACAAAAGAGATTTATTTCAACGCTACCATAAAATGATATTTATTTGCAAAGTATATGTTCAAGCATGAATACACCTTTTTTCAGAAAAAGGACACATTTGCCCTTTCAAAATAAAGCATCATATTTATAGTTATATCACTCCATTGTATTTCTTTTAAATGTCATTACGGAATGAATGAATGCTATTTGATTAAGATTGTGTATGCAAGATCTTCATGATTAATTAATTTCCTTTTCCCCCTTTCATTTCCTCCTATTTCAAAACGTTTTGAACATCTTTTGTTTACTAAAAAAATTACAATAGATTATTGACAAAATTTAATAGGAAATACCGATCATTGAGTGGAATCTGCATAGGAAAATTCATTGAAACTTGTGCAATTCAGCGAACTCGCTCCTCTGTGATTCATTTTGACCAAACGACGCCTCAATTATTGATTTGCACCAAATCATGCCCCTCGATAATATTTTGCAAGCATTGATTGAATATGTAAGATCCAAAAAAACCCACTTTACGTGGATCATGTCACTTATGGACCATTTTATGTCAATCAAACTCATGCAACTTGATTTTGGAACCAACTTGCTTGGGCAAACTCTTAATTTTATGCACCATTAGGATGTGAATCTCAAAAATAAACATTTTAAGTGCAACAAACTCAAACTAGTCAATTTTGAGTGATACTCATGGTGCAAGTTTGATCCAAAACTAAATTTTCAAATAATTAAGCTCATGAACTATTTTGTGTAAAATAAACCTAATTAGTTCAAAAATCAGTTGGCATGGGCATTCACCTATATTTATGCACCATTAAGGTGCGAGGGACACAAAATAAACATTTATGTGAAAAAACCCTAAACAAATCAATATCGAGAGAAATTCATGCAACAAGCTAATTTGGAGATCAATTTGTAAACCAATTTGTGTCAATTAGACCTAAGATCAGCTTGCATAGGTATTCAGTATATTTATGCACCATTAGTACAAAGAAACCCAAACAAGTTCATGTTGCATGAAAATCATATCATAAGATAGTGTTCAGGGAATTTTTTAAATTGAAGGGTAAAGGTTTATGGTGCTTATTGCCAAATTCAGATGAGCATTATACATTATACTCATAACTAACTCGTGGGAAAATATTAAAGGGACTCATCAATTTTGTGTACTTTTAAAAATATACAATATTCATTTCACTGATAAGAATATATTGTTAACTGAAATTTAAGTAACCTGAATATACTAATACAACTCTCGAGTATTTATAATATAGTACATAAATCATCTGGGTCATGGACAGTGTTCAAGAACTACAGAGACTTTGTAAGAGAAGAAAGTTGTAGTCTTGATAACGCAATGGTTTTAAAACTGGACTAGATCAACTAGTTCAATCGGTTAAACTGAGTATCACAAACCAATACAGTGTGAAACCATGAATGCATTTCAATGGAATCGAATTTATGAACAACTCGACCAGAAAACAGTGATCCGAGGGTGTTCTGCTGTTCAGACCAGTGTATAGAATCGGAGTTATGAACAATTCGAACGGGAAAAACAGTGTTGCAAGGGGCTGACAGGTTCAAACTCCTGGTATGGGTTTGAAAGGAGTTGATCAAGGGATGATTAACTGGACGGAAAGACATGATATGATAAAAGCACTTCCCCCACGCTCGTCAATGAAAATGCAAGATTAGGTGCTAAAGTTCTATCATTGATGACTTTTTGTTACAGATTATACCACATATCAGCCTAATCTAGGGTTTCACAAGTAGTTCTAACGCAGAGATCCATTTTGGATGTAAGGATTAAATCACGATTCATTTGTACAGATATTGAAACGGAATCAGATCAAATAACTTAAATTTTCTTATACAAATTGTGAATCAATTGAATCTAAGGAGGACAATAGGCCTCACCTTTTTGTTTATGTTTTACCCTTGTAGATCGAAGCTGGGCAAGAGATCGGCAAGAAGTGGAAGCGGAAGAAGATTCGGCCTTCAATACTTGCGGATCATCTCTATGGCCTCCATCCCTTTGACGATGAACCTCTCGTCGAAATGACAATCCACATTCCGGGCGAAGGCAGAGATCACCGCGAGTGGCCTGTCTCCTACCGGAAGGCGGTTCATCCCTTCGGGCACTCTGAATAGGGTCGACAGATGACTCGCTCGAATGGCGTGGTTGCAGAACCAATCTCCAGGGACTGCCGGCGCTCATCGACCACCGTGGACTCCGCGCGGTGGTGGATCACGGCGTGGTAGTCGAGTAGAGGAGGATCCAACGGATGAAGGCGGCGAGGTTCGGAAGAAGTGAAAACAGCAAACCATCGCTTTGGGTAGTTTATTGACCCAATTAAGTTGAATTAGGCCATGGGCCTTCGTGCACACACCATTCCAGCGTTAACAAACAACATGATGAAACAAAGTAACCAATAAAGATTCTTTTTTTTATCCCATTTGAAAATGAATCACAGTCTCACAATCAAATCAATCCATAGAAACGAACACAACGCCGTAAGGAAAGAATTAACGCAAAACCACGAACAATAAGCGCAGTTATTCGCTCGTCAAGTGCCCCGGCCACGGCCGCTGCTTCTCGACCGCTGAGGTTACTGCAGGTAGAAGGCAAAGAAGGAGAGGACGGAGGCGCCGATGGCGGCCCCGACGGCGGGGCTGACCGCGAAGGAGGCGCTGACTGGGCCAGGGGCAGGAGCCTCGGCGGCGAGGGCGGTGGCGGCGGCGGCCGCGACGATGAGAGCGGCGCAGGCGATCTTCCTCATCTCCATTGACTGCTGCGGCGGCGAGCTGGGAGCTCGAATAGGGGAGGAGACGAGAAAGGTGGGAGCTTTGGAAGGGAGGGATTAGGTTTCTCCTTTGCTCCTGCAGCTGCAGACCTGAGGAGGAAGGGTGGGGAATGGTGGGAATTTATAGGAAAACGCCATTTTTGAGAGGAGAGGCGAGGCGGGGATCGAGGGATGGTGAAGTGATGGGTGGAGGCCACGTTGGGTTGCGCAAAATGCCAAGTTTAGCTGAGGAGCGAGGAAGACGGAGATCACAATTTACAAGCTGGAGACGAGGCTTGGAATTTGATGGATTTCTGTTGCGATTCTTGTTCGTTTGATGTTGCTTTCGAACTTTGTTCTTGTCTGGCAGCGCCAGATGTATGGCATGGAAATTCCTTTTTTTTTTTTTTTTTCTATTTTCTTGTTGCCGCCCGAAAAAATCATTCTGGAAGGAAGTTATATTATCGTGCATGATGATCAGGGTATCAATATATAAATTAATTATTTTGCCAAAAAAAAAACTCTTGATTATTTAAAAAAAACATCATACCACTCTTAATTAAAAAAATATTGAAAATATCTCTCCTTTATTTGATTCTTTTGATTTATCAAATTTTTTTTTTCTCATTCAGACTGGTAGTCGAGATTTTATTAGTTGTATTGTCGATTTTGTTTTAATTTACATATTCAATGAATAAATTAATTTTAAAAATGATCGATTTAATTTTCTAAATTTTTTTTATTGATTATTAGAATAATCCAACTATATTGCTGATTCTTATGTGTTATATAAGAAGTAAAATGAACAAATTT
>JBBUKS010000078.1:5161069-5193659 GCA_038050645.1 Hedychium gardnerianum | reverse complement strand
ACGTTTCTCATAATTAATTAATATCTTAATTTATCTTTTCATGATCTCTTAATTTTTTTTTAATGATGTTTTTAAAGTTATCCGAAGGATGACACATACGTTTTGATCTTTTTGCGTTGACGATAATTATTTGTTCGTTATAAGAAGATGTGAAAGTCTTTACCATGATTATCTCTTTTTGTTTAACATCTTTTTATGATTAGAAAAATTATTTCAAAAGAAGGGCTAAGGAAACCAATGGATATAGGAACCAGGGCTGAAGAAGCCGGGGGTTAGAGGAGCCGGAGACTAAAGAAGCCGGTGGCTATAGGAGCCGGAGGCTAGAGGAGCGCTGAAGGAGCCGGGACTAGAAGATCCGGGGGCTAGAAGAGCCGAGGGCTAGAAAAATCAGGGGCTAGAAAAGTCGGAGACTAAAAAAACCAGAGATTAAAATCATATTTTATTAATACCTGACGTCTAACTATCATATGTGTCGTTATCCCTTATTTTTGTTTCCGTAAATAAAAAAGAAAGTAGACGCTTTGAAAAAAACTCCATGCGGATGCACCGAAGCAGAGCAAATTCCATGCGGATGCAGTTCGATTAATTAGTTTAAATTAGTTTGATAAGATTACAGTTATGCTTAGGTAATGGGCCACTTAAGTCTGCCCAATAATTTGATGAGATCAATCATGTAGGAATGGGCCCATCATGGACTGGCCCACGATAGGAATAAAAGAGATGAAAGACGGGATTGGATGCTCCTTTCACTTGGGTACTCTTGACAAATATGTTCTTAGCTAGTACCAATGGGAGACGAGACTTGTTGCTCAAGGAATTATCTTAAAAAGCTCGGCATAGATACGAATAGAGACGAGGTTTGACAACGTCGCTCTAGTTGATGCCCTTTCTTTTACGCATCATCCGTAAGGTATATCTAGAGTAAATATTATTCTTAAAAAAATTATTTTATCAATCATGTCTACATGAGATGTATCCTTATATGTGTATGGTGTGTGAGAGTAATAATTAGTTTTGTTATTACTATTTATTGTCTTACGCTGTGCATGTTTTCCGAAATGTATTAAACACACACTACATCGGGCTACCCAACAATTTACACTTGAACCATTATTTTATGTATGGTTTGACTTATTGACAGTTCAAGAGTATATATGTCATTGCAGCATGATATTCTTGATCATTTAATCGTCTAGAAACAGTTGCACGCATTGCCTTACCAAAAAACTTGAAAATAGAAAGCATGTATGAAACAACTGGTTGAGTATCATCGGAATTCCTGGAACACTTACGATTTATGATTTGCATATTATCAAAAAAATAATAAGAGCAAAAGGAAGATATTTCTTCAATCAAATATGCATTACATATTGATCCCTCAACTCTTGCTTTGTTACAAATATTATTCTTTAATTTTCTCAAAAATCGCTCGAATGAATACATCCATCTGTATTGCACATGACTACCTAGTTGTGTCTCATAAGGTAAATGAACAGGTAGATATTTTATTGAATCAAAAAAACTAGATAAAAATATGCGCTCAAGCTTACACAATATCATTGAAATTTCTGTCTGAAGCCGAAGGATATCGAATGTCATAATAACCCTTGAAGTCAAATATCTGAAAAATAGACTTAATTCTGTGAGTGCTTGTCAATCATTGTTAGGAAGTAGGTCGTGAAAAGTTATTGGAATTAGTCTTTGCATGAATACGTGACAATCGTGACTCTTCATTCCAAATATTTTTAATTTATTCGTATCTACACAGCGAGACATATTCGAGACATATCCATCAAAAAATTTGATTATTTTCAACCAAGTACATAATACTTGCTTAGCTTCTTTGTCCAATGTATAACAAGCCTTCAGATATTTACCAGTTCTTTCATTCTGATGCAACTCAGGTCTGCTTACTAATTCTTTTAATTTTTCATGTATTTTAATGTGTCTTTAGTTTTTCCATGAATATTTATCACATTATTGAAGATGTTATCGAATAAATTTTTCTAAACATGTATTATATCTAAATTATGTCAAATGAGTAAATACTTTCAATATAATAGCTCCCAAAATATATTTCTTTTTCTCCAACCATACTTGTTCACTCTGACAATATACTTATTTATCTCATCAGAACCATCCTGATATACTGAAAAAAATTCATAACGTCAATTTCGTCAAGAACTTCTACACCTGACTTTATTGCTGAGGGAAGTTTCCTGACTATTTTATTCCTTTTAAAAAATTTCTTATTTCGCCTAAATGAGTAATCAACTAGTAAAAATTTATGATGATTATCAAATCAGGATATCTTTCCACTGCAAGACAATGAAAATGCATCAGACTCCCTCATGCAATGTAGACATGCTGACTTGTTTGTCATGCTCCATCCTGACAACATTGAGTATGCTGAAAAATCACTTATTGTTCATAACAAAGCAGCATGCAATGTAAAATTTGATTTACTTGCAATGCCATAAATCTCTGACCCTATATTCCATAAATAATCTAGCTCTACAATCAAAGGTTGTAAAAATACATCAATTTGCCCTTTTGGATTATAAGGACCTGGAATAAGCACAGTAAAAAATATGAATTCTTCTTTTATGCACATTCATAGAGGTAAGTTATATGATGTTAATATAACTGGTCAAGATGAATATTGTTGTCCATAACTTCCAAATGACTGAAATTCATTTGTGGAAAGTCTAAGTCTAACATTACGTGGTTCATTTGCAAAGGAAGAAAATATTGTATCAAGATGTTTTCATGCAGGGGAATCATAAGGATGACACATTATATCTCCTTCGTGTATCTACTCATGATGTCACCTCATGTGGCTTGCTATTATGGTAGATGCATACAAACGTTGAAGTATAGCAGTTAACGGAAAGTAATACATAACTTTAAATGAAATATTTTTCTTCTTCTTCCTAGGAATCCGACTACGCTGCTTATACCGAGGGTGATTACACATCTTGCATTCCATCAAATCGCTATATTCATTCGAAAATATCGTGTAGTTATTAATACAACAATCGATTTTCTCAACAGGCAAACCTAAATCTCTAATCAATTTTTTTGTATCGTAGAAGCTATCAGTCATGCAATTATCAGCGGGGAGCAATTCTGACATCAATTGACGCATGTATTATAACATCGTTCAAAGAAATGATGTTCTGCCTTTATGTTTAATAATCTTGCAGAGCTGATAGCTGAGAATGTCCAGAAGGAATGTCTTCCCACAATTCTCTTTCACTAGCCCTTAACATGTCATACATTTTCTGAACTTCGGGCGTAGATGTTTCCTCTATATTCGATTGATCATATGCATTCATTGTGTTGTAAATCATTGATTGCATTGCATCCACAGGACTTGTTGATTCCTTTGGAGCAATCGGGCAGGATGACGAAGCAACGAAAGGTCCAATTGGGTCAAATATATATGACTCTCCATGACAATACTAGTTGTAATAATTTGGAACAAACATATTCCTACATATATGTGTTTTAATTATATTCTCATCATGGAAAGCTGTATTTCTACATTTGCACTGATTACATAGACACTTTAACTCAACATCATTCAAGCATTCTGGATGAGACTTAACAAATTTCATAAACTCTTCAACCCAACAAAAAAATTCTTGACTGATAAATCTAGTGTCTAACCTATTGTACATCCAAGCCTTATTCATATACATTGTATCCTAATGAGAATAAAATTTATACTTGATTAATCATGTCAAACTAAGCTTACTTATATTTCAATCATTAAACTTAAACTAATCATGTATATAATTTAAACTTAATCATGCTTAAACTTTAATAATTAAACTAAAATTAAACTAATCATGCATATAATTTAAACCTAATTTTAAACAAGAAAATAAACTTACTATCAATAACACTTAAATTTAAACAAAAAATAAGTTTAAACTATTAGTATACCTGAAAATCGTGCCAGAGAAAATATAGCAGTATACCTGAATATTAAAAAAAAATTAGTTATTTACAATAAATAATAAATTTAGCTAAACTAAACATTTAAGTTGGATTTAATTTATATCTAAGTCTAACAATTAAAAAATAATGCAAGTAATGAAAACTAATCTAGCTTAAATTACAAATGCACATAAAAAAAATCTAGCAACATCAAGTGAAATCTAGTGAAACGAAACCTAACTAAATGAATTGTCAAACTAAAACCTAACTACTGAAGTAAGCATTCGAACAACTTGCAAGCATCATCTAATTATAACCAAATACATGAAGTATCAAACATGGGAATCAATTCTATTACAAGCAACAAACAATAATAAATCCATACAAGCAATCAACCATCAATGAAGAACAAAAATAACATACAAACTTACAAAGTTAACTAAAACCATCAACAAAGCTAGAAAGACTAAATGACATTCTCATGAATGGACTGACAAGAGAATTTATGTTCGAAAATGATATGATCTAAACTAGTAATATTGAAAGATTGGATTGATTGGGATTTGCTCTCTGATCCCCTACCTAATACATTATGCAAATTGAAGCATCTAACATACCTCGACCTGGGCTTTACTTTACTTGAAAATTCTTTACCAATGGGGATTATGAATCTTTCAAGCTTATAAACACTGTATCTTGAAAATTATTCACTAATTGGTCCAATACCAAGTGAATTAGGAAATTTAACTACTTTAAATGGATTATCTCTTGAATCTAATTTACTTTCTAGATTAATACCACATGAGATTGGGAAACTAGTCAACTTAAAGTATTTTGACCTGTCTTTTTAATTTACTTTCTAGATTAATATCACATGAGTTTCACCTTTCCAACTTAACCAAACTAAAGAACTTGGTCTTGTCTGATAACCCCTTCCTTACCATAGCAATAGACCACAATTGGACTCCTCTTTTTCAATTAGAGTTAATTATATTTGGTTCCTGTAACGTTCACAAAAATTCATCATTGAAATTCAACTGTACAATACAAGTATTGAGGACACCTTGCCTGAATGATTTTAGAACTCTTTCTTGTGATAATCAACATCAAGAGAATTTTACCTAGCAAAATTCTTGACTTACAAGAGAATACAAGTCACAAGAAAGATTTAAACATCAACTGATATAGCTAAGAAAAGAAACAATACAACTTAAGTAGTTACACAAACAACAATACAATACACTCCTCGCAGTCGTGACCGGTCGCTCGCAGTCGTGACCGGCCACATGCAACCGCAGCCGCAGCCGGCCACGCACAACCGCGACGTCGCCTCAAGGTCACCTAAGCACTAAGAGAAAGGAGAGGGAAAGATTGACATACCTTCATGGCGGCGAAAATCAACAATCGACAATCGGAGTGAGAGAAGAGGAGAGTTAGCAAGCATTTGGTTGAACCCTAAAATTCACAATTTAGCGACGGAACTTAAGTTCCGTCGCTAAATAGCGACGGTAAATAAAATTTCATCGCTAGAGGGGACGAAATTTAAGGTTTCGCTGTTACCGACATCTTAACAGTGATAAATTTAGCGACAGAACTTAAATTCCGTCTCTATTTAACGACAAAACTTATTTCCGTCGCTAATCGCTCTTTTTTTTGTAGTGGACAAATACCTCCTATGATTTACCATTTTTAATTCTTGAGAGTGTGGAATCATCTTAGAGATCATTAAGATGACAATTTCATATTTTGCTCTAATAATAATATAATTAATAATTTTAATTCGATGAAATCTACGTACTAAGTTTTAATTTCATTTTTTTAGATGAGTTATTTAGTCTCGAAAATGGTAACTATCTAACAAAAACTTTGATCTCAACTAAATGACTTGATTATATATATATATATATATATGACAGAGGCTTCAAAAAGAAAAAAGAAAAGAAAATCTATCTCCATATGATTGCTCTTTGTTCTCTTATGTGACCCACCATGTTCAGTTGATGACGATAAGCATGATTAGGTTTGTAGCCCAATTGGCCAGCACCCTTCTTCACTTTCCCAGTTTCAAGCAAACTGAGATATCATATACACACAGATTGAAGTACTGCTTGTAAACTAGATAATATAGATATATATTCCCAATATATTCCATGATTGCACTGCACCATGATTCGCTGAAAAACATTTACTCGAAAAGCTTTTTAAAAGGCAACCGTGTCTTCGGTTTGAAGGGATCCACGCCATGAGTGCATGCACTAATATTTACAAGAAAACTATCCATTAACAATCGAAATTAAATCTGAATTTGTTCATAGAACATGGTTAATACGGATCTTTTTCAGTCTATTTAATTTAATAAACATATAGCTAATTCAATACATACTTTTTTAGTGTATTTTGTCATTTTTCTGAAACATGCAACTATACAAGAGAAAACAGGAAAATGAAGAAGAAAAAATATTGAGTGGAGTTTGCACCACAATTTTAAGTGAAGTTGGAGTGTCACTCGCCATGGCCCATGAGTGATATTGCTGAACAGTTGATTGGGCAAGCACCGAGTTAATTAGGTGAGTAATTTATTTTAGGACGACGACTTTTGCGTCCTTGTAAGATAAAGCAGATTGCATCTTCTTTTGCAAAGTAGATTGAGCGAGTGCACAGCCAGCCATTAAAAACAAAAATTAAGGGAAAACAGTGCCCCCACCACCCACCTCAAATTACATAAGAGAAATAGTTCCGAAATAAGAGTGCAATCATAAAATATTTAAAGATTAAATTTTAATTATAAATTAATAGATAATTTTTTTTTAATAAATGATTGATCTAAAAATATTATATTAATGGATCGTTCAATACCTGCGTTTCTTAATTTATTTTAATTATTAATAAAATTTTTGATCAAATCGAATTGATCATCCTAAAATTAATTAACATAAATTAAATATTGAATACCAACGAAAAAAATTTAAGAGCAGTAGGAAAAAGAAAGATTTTAGTATAAATGAATAGAATGGTATTGAATGAAAATAATATTAAGGGCAGATGAAGTGAAATAAGGTAAAGATATTCTTTTTTAAAAAAAATTATTATCAAAAAAATATTTTATCCTACCTCAATTTATATTTATTTTAAAAAACATTCTTATTTTTATAATAATTTAACAGCTACCTCAATTATACATTCATTATAATTATAAAATCATAATTACTATAACATAATATTAATCAAAAATAAATTATTTTATAACAACTATGATTATAATATTGATCAAAAATAAAATATTCATATTATAATAATTATGAATTGTAATTATTATAATATAATATTATTAATATTAATTAGAGTTAAAATGTCCCTATTATAATTAATAGTTATGATCTGGTACTTGTTATAATAATGTTTAATAAAAACATTTTGAAAAATAAGAGTGTTGAGGCAGAATGAGATATTATTCTTAAAATAAATTTAAAAAAGTTTTTTTCGATGATTCCATAGCGCGATTTTTGCTCATAATTTTTTTTTCATGGATAAGGTTACACTATTTTTTTTTTTCCAAATCACAACCCAACTATAATATTTTTTTCTGAATTACCTTATATTTTTATATGAATATAGAATTTTATGATATTTGATTATTATTTTTTTAATAAAATCATCTACAACTACAAGTCATGAGTTGTGTCGATAACATTCTCAAAGAGGCTCCAAGATTGTCACGTGTATCACAAAGTACGGTGACTTTACGGATGTGGATTACACGTGGACGTACTGTACAGAATCCAGTTCTCTTCCTTGACTTTTCTTTGACTCCATTTCCATCACGTGTCTCCGATCGTGCACCACACACGGTTATTATCCGTAGGTGAGACCCCACATGTCGAATGAGAGGAAACACAGGAGTCTCTATCCTGGATCCTGTTCGGGATCAGACATGCAAATACGTATTAGTAAAGTCCAAGGGGGGTTCTGGTTTACTTCCAGTTCACCGTTCGGCTCGTTCCGCGTTGATAAAATAAAATCCAGTTGCCTGCCAAATTAAGCTTTATTAGGGTTTCACGTCCACTGTGTGTTTTCGTTTTTCTGCTTTGTTTTGTAATTAAAAGGGCGAGAAAACCGAAAAATTAACCGACGAATGCCAGCGCTGTGAATTGTGTCGCCATCGCCGTCGCCGTCGCCGTCGCGAAGGAGCGCTTTGGGAATGCGATAAGAGCCTCGCGCTCGATCTTCGCGATGGTGCGATTTGGGAATGCGATAAGAGCATCGCGCTCGATCTCCGTCTCTCGCCAATGTTATTCGCTGGAGTAGCTTCCGCAGCGGTACGACCTTTTCTCCTTTCCAACCTAAAGTCGTTGCCTTTTGCTCTCGATTGCAGGTTTCACTTCGCCCTTTGAGACGAGCTGAATCTTTTTCTTGCTTTAGTCAGTTTCCTTTCGTGGTGGTCGGGCTTTGGTGCTTGGGATTCCGTTTTTTTCTGTTTGCTTTTAGTATTTTGGCCGAATGGGAAAGTAGTGATACAGAACCGATAATTTGAGTCTGTTTATATGAGATCTTCCTGCTTCTTAAGCGTCGCCCTCCCTGATCTAGAATGGGGCTGATTCTCTTGTACTTCGGCGAAATCCTCTGGCTTTAGGTTAAAGTTGCGATTTTTAGCTGTAATGCTTAACCTTTTAATTTTTGTTTTTGCAGCTTTCCCCCCTGCTCCATTCAGTTTTGAAGCTTGTCGGAGTGGAGTTCCTTGTAGACGTCTCGTGATTGACATTGTACAAATCTCTCTCCCCTCCATTTTCATTCTCGGCATCAGTTGGTTTGAATGCACATTTGTGAGTTAAATTTTAGTTCAAAGTCTTTCCCTGTTTCATTTTCAATGCTCCAAATTTCAACAAAGGGAGTACAGTGATGTGCTTCAATTCACAGCCAGATTTGGGGTAGCAAGAACATTCTATACGAGTGACGGACACCACCAATCTTGTTAAGGTTCGGGAAATAAAAGAAATAATTATCTCTAGATGAGGGAAAATAGTTTATGTTTAATAGGGCAGTAGTAACCCTAGCCAGCAAGAGATGGCAACGGGAGGAAGGAGGCAGGATAGGCTTCGATGGAGCAAGCTCTACACTTTTTCTTGTATCCGTCCTCAAGTATCATTAGATGATGAGCAATCTCATTCCCTTCAAGGTCCTGGATACTCTCGTGTTGTTCATTGTAACCAGTCCAAGTTAAACCAAAAGAAACCTCTGAGGTACCCTACCAACTATATCAGCACTACCAAGTACAACATCATCAGTTTTATTCCAAAAGCCATCTTTGAGCAATTTCGTCGCGTTGCCAATCTCTACTTTCTCCTTGCTGCTATTCTCTCTCTCACCCCTGTGACTCCCTTCTCTGCTGTGAGTATGATTGCTCCATTGGCATTTGTTGTTGGGCTCAGTATGGCTAAGGAGGCATTAGAAGACTGGCGAAGGTTTATGCAAGATGTGAAGGTCAATAGTCATAAGGTCAGTGTCCATAAGGGAGAGGGGCACTTCGGTTACAAGCATTGGCAGAAGCTTCGTGTTGGAGATATTGTGAAGGTAGAGAAAGACCAGTTCTTCCCTGCTGACTTGCTCCTGTTGTCTTCAAGCTTTGAGGATGGAATATGCTATGTGGAGACTATGAATTTGGATGGAGAAACAAATTTGAAGGTTAAAAGATCATTAGAAGTAACTCTGCTTCTTGATGATGATTTGATTTTCAAGAACTTCACAGCCAAAATCCGTTGCGAGGATCCAAATCCTAATCTCTACACCTTTGTAGGTAACTTCGAGTACAAGCAACAGGTCTATGCACTTGATCCTAGTCAGATCCTTCTCAGAGATTCAAAGCTTAGGAATACGACTTATGTCTATGGGGTGGTTATCTTTACTGGTCATGATAGCAAAGTCATGCAGAATGCAACCCGTTCACCATCAAAGAGAAGTAAAATTGAAAAGAAAATGGATAAGATTATTTACATTCTCTTTACGTTTCTTCTCTTGATTTCATTGTTCAGTTCAATGGGCTATGCTGCCAAGACAAAGTTTGGGATGCCACACTGGTGGTATTTGCAACCTAATAAGACTTCATATATTTACAATGCTTCAAAGCCTGCTTTATCTGGTTTCTACCATCTTGTCACTGCTCTTATTCTTTATGGATATTTGATACCTATCTCCCTTTATGTATCAATTGAGGTTGTGAAGGTCTTGCAAGCAAAATTCATTAATCATGACATTCACATGTGTGATGAGGAGACGGGGAAACCAGCACAAGCACGGACATCGAATTTGAATGAAGAGCTAGGACAAGTTGCGACTATTTTGTCAGATAAAACTGGCACCTTAACTTGCAACCAGATGGATTTTTTGAGGTGTTCCATTGCTGGAGTGTCATATGGTGTTGGTTCTAGTGAAGTGGAAATTGCTGCCGCAAAGCATTTTGCATCAGAGGCATCAGGTACATCTGACCAGCACATATGCAGCACCCAAGATATTTGGGAGGATACATGGGGTACTTTTGGCTCTTCAGAAATTGAATTGGTAGAAGGGAAAAGTTTCTGGGTTAAGAAGCCAAGAAAGCTAATCCAGGGTTTTAGCTTCGAGGACGATCGTTTAATGCATGGAAATTGGGTTAAGGAGCCTAATGTGGGTGCCATTCTCCTTTTTTTCCAGATACTTGCTCTCTGTCACACAGCAATACCAGAGTCAAATGAAAAAACTGGTGGTTTTACTTATGAAGCCGAATCACCTGATGAAGCAACTTTTCTCGTTGCAGCCAGTGAATTTGGATTTGAATTCTCTAAGAGGACTCAATCAAGTGTCTTTGTAAGGGAGAGATATTCTTCTTTTGGGAATACTATAGAAAGGTTTACCTTAATCTTTTTTTTTTTTTTATCAACTTATTGTTGGTATCCCTGTCATCTCTGCAATTTTAAGTAATTAAGTCATTTTCCCACTTTCTTTTCTCTGTTTATTGTAGGGAGTTCAAGGTTTTGAATCTGTTGGAGTTCAATAGCAGAAGGAAAAGAATGTCAATTATTGTGCGTGATGAAAGTGGTCAGATTATTCTCTTATGCAAAGGTGCTGATAGGTACAATTAGATAACTCTCTTATTCAGCATACATGGTTTTTTTCTTATTTTCCATTTTCTAAGCTACTCTGTCATATTCAATTTTCTACTGATGTTCTAAGTTCATCTAGTGTGCGCTATACTACCTACAAATCCATTTTATCATATTTTTATAAGATTATTTTTTTTATATACCAAACAGCATCATCTTGGATAGACTGTCAAAAAATGGAAGAATGTTTGAAACAGATACTATAAAACATCTAAATGAATATGGGGAAGCAGGCCTACGGACATTGGCACTGGCTTTCCGGCTTCTTGAGGAATCTGAATACTCTGCATGGAATGCTGAGTTTCTCAGAGCAAAAACATCTATGGGGATTGATAGGGAAGCTGAACTAGAGAGAGTTTCAGACATTATTGAGCAGGATTTGATTCTTGTTGGTGCTACCGCTGTAGAAGACAAATTACAGAAAGGAGTAAGCTTGTAATTATCTACTTTTCATATTGACTTTTTCATTTTTGAGTCAATAGAACGTGTATTGTTTTCATAGGTTCCTCAATGCATAGATAAATTAGCACAAGCTGGTCTCAAGATATGGGTTCTTACAGGGGATAAGATGGAAACTGCAATCAACATAGGGTATGAATAAAAAAACTATAAATCATTCACTTGATCTGCACAAATAAACTTTCAATTTCTGTTGCAGATTTGCTTGTAGTTTACTTAGACAAGGCATGAAACAGATCTGTTTATACCTTGAAAGCCATAACATGTCCTCGCAGGACTCAATGGTACTCGTTTTCATCTTACCACAAGTGGATTTATGTTTTTTTGTCCCTCTATTCTCTGCAATTTACACATCTTTGCACCTGTAAGATAACTTCTCAAGCTGCAAAAGACAACATTTTGATGCAAATAAATGATGCCTCCCAACTAATCAAGCTAGAGAAGGATCCTAATGCAGCATTTGCTTTAATCATTGATGGCAAAACTTTGACATATTGTCTTGAGGATGACCTGAAGAATCTGTTTTTGAGTCTGGCAGTTGATTGTGCTTCTGTTATATGCTGCCGAGTCTCACCAAAGCAGAAGGCATTGGTAAAATTTTAGTATTTAACATTTGACATAATATGTAACTAATGCAATATCAATTGCAACTATTAGTTTAATGATTCTTAACTCTTATTTCAGGTAACTCGATTAGTTAAAGAGGGTACAGGTAAAACTACTCTTGCCATAGGAGATGGTGCAAATGATGTGGGCATGATTCAAGAAGCTGATATTGGTGTTGGGATTAGTGGTGTAGAAGGAATGCAGGTGCGTTTTGTTACACCATCATGCTTGTTTGACATGTAAAGACTAACCTTTTCTTGGCACTTTTTAATAATCTATCTAAACAGCACAAAGAATGATGACTTCTATGTAAACTAAGAACTATTAGTTTTGTTCAGGCTGTCATGGCTAGCGATTTTTCCATTTCCCAATTCCGTTTCCTTGAACGACTTCTTGTTGTCCATGGTCATTGGTGCTACAAAAGGATAGCTCAGATGGTTAGTATTGATAACTTACCCAAATGTTTCTTTGCAGTCATATTTCACATTGTCTACTCACTCTTGTATTTTATTGTCTTCAGATATGTTATTTCTTCTATAAGAACATAGCCTTTGGCCTTACAATTTTCTATTTCGAGGCATATACTGGCTTCTCCGGGCAATCTGTATATGATGACTGGTACATGCTACTATTCAATGTCATTTTAACCTCATTGCCAGTGATATCACTAGGAGTCTTTGAACAGGATGTTTCTTCAGAAATATGCTTGCAGGTATTCCTTTTCTTTAAACAGCAATGCACACTTTTCTAATTGTTCTTTTTCACACCTTTGCTGTCTCTGTTTGTGCGGTTTGTGCCATCATTACATGGCTCGATGATGATGAATTTTAAATTTCTATTACGCTCATTTGTTTCTGGACTTCAAGCTTGTTTTATATCTTGGCTTGCCCGCCTGCAGTTCCCTGCATTGTACCAGCAAGGGCCAAGGAACCTTTTCTTCGATTGGTACAGGATCCTTGGTTGGATGGGAAACGGCATCTACTCATCCATTGTCGTATATTTCCTTAACATACACATTTTCTACAATCAAGCTTTTCACGCCAACGGTCAGACAGCTGACATGGTTGCTGTTGGAACAGCCATGTTCACCTGCATTATCTGGGCTGTGAACTTGCAAATTGCTCTAACAATGAATCACTTCACGTGGATCCAACACCTCTTTGTTTGGGGCAGCGTCGCCACTTGGTACATTTTTCTGGTTGCCTACGGCATGCCATTCTTGCATTTGATATCCGGAAATTCCTGCCACATACTTCTGGAAGCCCTTGGTCCAGCTCCAATGTATTGGGCTGCAACACTTCTGGTCACTCTTGCCTGCAACATTCCTTATCTGGCACACATCTCCTTCCAGAGAGCCTTAAATCCACTCGACCATCATGTGATCCAGGAGATCAAATATTACAAGAAGGATGTGGAGGACCAACATATGTGGAAGAGGGAGAGGTCCAGAGCAAGGCAGAAAACTAAAATTGGTCTTACCGTAAGGGTAGATGCCAAGATCAGGCAGCTACGAGAGAAGCTGCAGAAGAAAGTGTCATCTTTGAGCAGCCAAACTCAATCGTGACCTGTACGAGTTTTGCTTGTCGAATCAATCTGCTCTGCAATTTTTTTTCCCTTTCTGTTTTCTTCTCCATCATATCAAATGTTTTTATTGATTGCGGGGAAATGACGGTAGGCTTGCTATTGTATCATATCTATACCAATTCTAGTCAGAATCAGTTGAAACAGTGGAGATATGTACATATAGCTAAAATTTTGTTTCTTTTTTGGTTGTCATTCATGCACCGGCCCCCCCTTCCCCCTTTTTTGTTTTTATTTTTAATGGTTGTCATTGAGATGTGAGATGTCTTCTTTGTAAAGGACAATATTGCGTAGAAGTGAGCAAGTGACTGTTTTCAATCAAAATGTCATACTTTGTGAAAGCGGGAATTCAAGATCCCTTTATGCAAATTGTGTTATCGTTCAGCTTGTTCGATCAATGTGTGTTAATGTATGTTCTAGTGAAAACTGCCCCCTTTATCCAAATTGTTCTTTCAATGCAAAAGGTGGTGGTCGGTGTAAAATCTTTCGCAATCTAGTATAGAGTTCTTTGTCAACAATGATGGAGGAATAGTAGAAAATTTCATCCTAATACTCCCAAACGCCCTATCAAAAGAAAACTCTTATGGCTAAAAGAAATATGCCTTCAAACTACACTCTAAGTGTCACCTAGGCTCTAATGTGTGTTATGCTCCTCCAAGCAATTTGAGTTATATTGTTTCAATATCCAAAATGTTCACCGCACTTGTATAAAATATTTGAAATAACTCTCCTACCAATCAGAATAGTCTTTATGAACAGGTTTGAATGAATTAAGAAGTTAGAGAATTGAGACCTTCTCTCTAATCTCGGTCAGCTAATGTACAAGGTTATGAAATGTGTTTAGATGTTCCATCAAATATTTGTCATCTACAAATGTGTAGCTTGTACAACTATCTCCTAGGATCTAATTTCTAACATTTTTTTCTCCATAAAACACTACTCTAATCTCTATAAAATTTCCTATTCATTGTCTTATTAGCCACTAAATCGATGAGATTATTCTCATGACATTATTTGATAGTACTAAATACCTTTGCACTTATGACCTCCTAATTACTCTTGTTGATATCTAATAGTTTGCCTTTTACTCTACTAAATAGCCCCCAAGACCCCATTACATCAATAGATCTTACCCACTCAATCTCCATAAAAACAAATTAAATTTCTTAGTGAACTTTTAAATAGAGAATCTTCTACTTCTTGTAGAAGTTTTTGTCATCCACCTCTTGAGTATAATTCTCCATCTACGATGAAATTCTAGATGCGCCGCTCTACAATTTAAAGCCTTCGCTTTTGTTCACTAAGCTAAGTGCTTGAGCCTATGTCATGTTTCTTAAAAAAAATAATTAACTCGGTCGGATAACATCGGACTTGGGATGACCGGTCCGATCCTACGGAAGTTTTCCATCAGCCACCAAGGTAAATCGAGAAGCGGAGGCTCATCCAAATGACCAATATTCTTAGGCCCGCTTTTTACTAGAGGAAAATTTCCTACAGTACGCCGCAGCTGAGATTCAAATCTTAAATCCATTGATTATCCATTGAAGGACCTAACCATTACACTATTATCCCGGGGCTATGTCATGTTTCTAAAGCTCATTGTACTTGGAGTTTTATGTGAAATACTCTTTAATTATAATTTGAAAGGAGGCTTTAGGAAATTAATGCTATTCGATTATTTTGCTAATGTCCTACATGCTCCTAGGATTAGCAATCCATTACTCTCATTGGACTAATGTTGGGTTTTAGTACTAAACCCGCAAGATAGATGTATTTACTTTCGATGAGCAATGGCACACTCCTATATCTAGTTTCCTTAATGATTATCTTATTTTTTTTATCATGAAAATACATATACCTAAAATTCATAGAGTTGATAGATGAACATGGGCATAAGATTACTGAGGAATTGCATCTACACAAG
The DNA here is from genome assembly GCA_038050645.1 of Hedychium gardnerianum. Classification (NCBI taxonomy): domain Eukaryota; kingdom Viridiplantae; phylum Streptophyta; class Magnoliopsida; order Zingiberales; family Zingiberaceae; genus Hedychium; species Hedychium gardnerianum. The sequence continues at coordinate 5,178,011 of JBBUKS010000078.1, read as the reverse complement.
AAACTTAACAATTCTCAACTTCCATGAGAAGAAGGAATTTGAGATTCATTAAAGATGGATGAAAAAGTGAAATTAAAGGTGACAGTAATTGAGTTTCCTGCTTTTGTAAGAATGCAGTGTTAGACGATGTGGCTCACTGATTCTTCTGACTTGGTTGAAAAAACTGCAGTTTGAATCAGTGTTCAGTATTCCTTTTCTTTTGAGACTATCTTTAGTGTTCAGTCTGTTTCTACGTAGAAACTAAGCAAATTTCGGTCGCTATTCGATCGCTAATTACAGTTAGTAAATGAATAGCGATCAAAATTTTCGATTGCTAGAAGTTTGGTCGCCAACCGGGTTTAGCGATGGAAATTGATTTCCGTCGCTAATTAGCTCGGTAATTTTAGCGACAGAGTTTAAATTTTCATCACTAATTTAACTAATTTTTTGACAGCACCTTCCCAATTTCGCAATTTAAATTCTTTTACATCAAAATATCACACAAACATACAATGATACACATTCAACATACAATGATACCATCACAAATACATCCACAAACAACACAAACATCCATGATACACGTTCAACACAAACATTCAACAGACACATCCATGATACACATTCACAAACACATCCATGGTACACATTCAGCACAAACATCATTCACAAACCAAACCAACTATCACAAACAACATCTATATATTAAAAACCATCTACGATACATTATCCAAACAAATCCATCTATGATACAAACCATCCACGATACAAACAATTCACGATACAAACCATCACAAGTCATCATATCCAAAGAACATCCATACATAAAAATCATCCACGATACAAACAAATCCATTAAAGTAGCTAAAAAAAGCATCGTACATGATTCATCACAAACATAATTTCATCATAAAAATGACATATCAACACATCCTATCATACTCAAAAAAAAAAAAATTCATCATCATCTCATTCTATAGTAAGTAAAATACGATAGGTTATTAAAAAAATAAGGGCAAAACTACTCATATTTATATGAAAAATCATGCTCATATATAAATTTAAAATTAAAATAGATATATATAAGGGCAAAACTACTTATCAGAAAAATGCACAAACTGATAAACACAAGTTTGGATATCTATTGATGGTAATAGAATATACCTTTATCTATATTATTCCTAAAAAGATGCAATACAATTAGAGATGCATATAGTATCAAAAATAACAAAACCATTTTGCATTATTTGTGAGTGACAAACAAAAAAATTAAGTTAACACACTTCATATGAGCTACTTATCAATAGCATTCGGGTCCTGAGTCTCCTGAGAGTCTAAATCATGTGACGTTGGAAAAGTAAAATGACTCATTAATTGAATGTTGCAGAAGAATTCTTGCACATGCCGCTCTACTTCCATCAATAGACTTCTCTACTGCAGTGACTCGATCCCTCAACGCTTGATTTTCTTTCTCTAACGCTTCCACTCGAGTTGATGAAGAACCAGGATAACCCCTAACCCTAGGAGCCATTATACGATCATATGCTATTTTTACCTGGGAGCCAAGGCCGTAGAGAGAGTTCTTTTTCCTTCCATCAACAACCTCATAATAAATCTCATTTACAACATCGGTGGATAGAGTCTGTAACTCCTCTCCCTTTGTAGCAGGCTGAGACACTTGTGCAACTTGATTAGCCATTTCATCTTATGTAAAATAAAAAAATTATTAGTATCTAATATACAATTAATAAAGCTAGTCATTGTTAATTATGAATGGTAATAAAGTTTATAATCTTACATCTATAGCCTTTGATCGAGAGGATTGACAAATGTATCATCCTTTTTTTTTGTGCGTCTTGGAAAATACCTCTCAACATGTAAGAGGTCTCTATAAAGTATTTGCCTGCATACACAAATTTTTATTATAAATTAAAATAAGTTCATCTATAATTAAAAATTTGTAGTTTAAACTTTATTGTAAACTCACCAAGTCTATTGTATGCTCTACAATAGATCATGATTTAGCCGTATGCTTTGTGGATTGGGTACTTGGGTCAGCGAGCTCAAATTTATATTGTTTCAAGCCATCGCTAAATTTTGCTGCCATTTTTCTACAGCCTAATTATTTATCCATGTATCTCAAATCTCAATTGATATATGAGACGACCTCGTTCCCTTCTTTCTCCACTTATATAACAAGTCCTTGTATAGTTTGACACAATAATTATTCCAAGTTTCTTTAAATTATGCCTCGTATCCTGACTCCCAAATATAGTTTTTTTGTAATAATATCGAGAAAATTAGTATAAAAGGTATTATATTATACAATATTAATAATATTCAAATTATTTACCAAAAACTCCCCATAATAAAAATCTTTCAAATTTTGGTCTACATGCCTGTATATAGAACCAGAAGCGCACACTTACTTTTTAATTTTTATGATGTACGCTGATACACGATGACCATCGGGAGTAAAACTGTATGATTTTTTTTCTTTCATTTTAACCTCATAATAAATAAAAGATTAGATGAATTGGAATTACTAATAAGATTAATACTTACCAATCCCTGACAATTTTGAAAACAATCTAACCCTTGTGCACTACTATAGTATTCGACATGACTAGGTCTACAAAACAACATTATAAAACATACACATGTCAAATAATATTCAAATCAGAACAAAAATGTCTTACATGGTAGAACTAAAGAGATTAGATCTAAAAAGCATTAACATTAACATTAATGACTTACATGGTAAAACTAGTCAGATTTAATAATCTGAATCATTAACATTAACAATTTGTAAATCCTCATTGCTAGACTCTATTAGTACATCAAGCTCCTTACTACCAGATATCTCTCCATCATCTATTTTCTCGTAAGTGACATTAACATCTACAAGTAATTCTGATGTGGATTGAATTTGTGAATCAACTGAATGTATCTCCACTTCATCATTTTGAAATGCATCATAGTTTTGGGTTGTGATAGAGTTCGACATTTCTATGTTCTAGTGAGGCTTAATTCAATAAACTGCTAACCATTCACTAGATCTTTATCGGGTATTCAAGATAGAAAACTTGAACAACTTGTACCGCGAAAATGAAGGGTTCAAACTTGTTGAATCTTTTGTTTGCATTAACCATAACTAAATTATAGTTTGAATGTATTCCGGTACCTATTCTTGGAGTCGAATCATACCATAAATATTTGAATAATACACATCTTTTTATGGGTAAAGTAAGATATTCGACTTCCATGATTTCGTCAAGTTTACTATAGTAATTAAATTCAGTATTATTGTTGTTGATAGATCCTTTCATGCAAACAACTAATTATATGTTAGTGTGTGTGAATCGCGTTGTGTCACGTGAAATTTGAAGCCATTAAAATAGTAATCAGAGTAGACTTTTATGTTACGAAGAGGTCCTGATACAAGATTCATTATCCTTTCTTTTTGGACATTTAATATTCTACGACCATTCACCTAGAAAAGTAGTTATGATATAAATTATTGATTATATAATACACTTGCATGAAAAATAATTTAGTCTATAACTTAGATTTGAAACCAGAATGCAAATTCCGTCTCTAACTTTTTCTCTACCTCACTTTCACCTATTGATGAATTTTGTAGTTATAGTTGTTGTTCCTACAAGATATCAAAGAAGGTAATTTTAAGACATACAAGATAACAAACAAACACAAAGGGGATAAATGTTTGAATATAGAAATTAACTCACTTTATGTAGGGTTTGACCTTATCACAGTTCAGGAGTATGTATGTTCTTGGAGCATGCATGATATTCTTTTTCTTTTAACCATCTACAAACAAATGCACCCTTGGCTTATTAAGAAACTTGAAAATAGAAAGTATCTCTAGGTCTATCGACTGAGTATCATCGGAATTTCGAGAATACTTGTGATGTATGGTTTTCACATTATTAGCAAAATAATAAAAGCAGAAAGAAGATGCTTTTTCAACGAAATAAGCATTATATATTGATCCCTCAACTCTTGCTTTATTACGAACATTATTCTTTAATCTTTTCAAAAAATTGTTCAAATGGATACAACCATATGTATTGCACAGGACCAGCTAATTGAGCCTCATAAGATAAATGAATTGGTAGATGTTCCATTGAATTAAAAAAGCTGGGTGAAAATATGTGCTTAAGTTTACATAGTATAAGAGGAATGTCTATTTCTAGCAGAAGCATTTTCGCTGTTATAATAACCCTCGATGTCAATCTCTGAAAAACAGACTCAATTCTATAAATGTTTGCCAAACATTATTAGGAAGGAGTTGAAATAAGTCTTTGCATGAACACGTGACAATCATGACTCCTCATTCTAAATATTTTTAATTTGTTTATATCCACACATCGAGCCATATTCGAGCCATACCCATCAGGAAATTTGATTTCTTTCAACCAATTACATAAAGTTTGCTTACCTTCTTTATCCAATGTATAACAAGCCTTTAAAAATTTATTAGTTATTTCATTCTGATACAATTTAGGTCTGGTAACTATTTTTTTAGTTCTTCATGTGATTTTGATGTTTTCTAAGAACATTCATCACAGTATTGAAGATATTATCGAAGAACATTTTCTCAACATGCATTACATCTAAATTATGTCGAATGAGTAGATATTTCTAATAAGGCAATTTCCGAAATATGCTTCTTTGCTTCCAACCACTTGCACACCCTAACAATATATTTATTTAAATCATTAGAACCTGTTTAAGTTGCTGATACAAATCCATAGTTGTCAATTTCCTCAAGTATTTCCTCTCTTGACTTAATGTAGGGTGGAAGTTTTCTGACCACTTGATTTTTTATGAACTCTTTCTTATTTCGCCTGAAATGGTACTCTTTTGATGAAAATTTATGATGATTATCAAATCAAGATATCTTCTCACTGCAAGGTAATAAAATGCATCAGACTTTGTCATACAATGTGGACAAGCTAATTTACCAACCGTGCTCCATCCTGATAATATTGAGTATGCTGGGATATCACTAATCGTCTATAATAAAGTAACATGTAGGGTAAAAAAAATTTACTTGCAATATCATAAGTCTTCGACCCTACATTCCATAATTCATTCAACTCAACAATCAGAGGCTGGAAAAAAAATATCTATATTCTCTTTCGGATTCTTTGGATTTGGAATAAGCACGGTAAGGAATATGTATTTGTCTTTCATGCACATCCATGGTGGCAAATTATATAGTATTAATATGACTGGTCAAGATGAATATTGCTGTCTAGATTGACTAAATGACTGGAATTTATATACTGAAAGTTCCAAACTTACATTAGATCTTCTCCTTTTTGCTTTCTTTTAATTTCGTCGATCTTTCTATCAAATTAGTTGTAGCGGAATAAAATGAATAAAAAACAGACAAGAAACGACACATGGATTTACTTGGTTTCTACCCCCAGGGTTAATACGTCCAAAGCCTAAGTACGGGAGGCGCCCATCCACTAGATCTTCTCCTTTTCAGAACTTTTTCGAAGGCGGAGAAACTACTTATAGATTTAAATACAAGCAGAAAGAAGATATAAAATAAATCACGACTTGTAAGAAAACAAACAAATATTGCGGCCGATCTGGAAGTCCTGAGTAAAACACACCCCTCCTAGAGCTTCCCCGATTGTAGAGCTTCACAGTGTCATTTTCTTCGAGCACAGAGTAGAAAGATTGTAGAGAATTGTTGTTCTTAAATGTAGAGCATTCGTCTTCTTTTATAGAGTTATATCAGATCTTTATCTGGATAAACTCTTATTTGGATCAAGACATATCTAGATGAAGCTTTATCTTTATCCATATCATCTGACTTATCCTTATTCTCATCCACATCATAAAGTTGAACCTAATGTTTTGTCACATTAGCTTCTATGTCAACATTTCTGACAACTCAATAATTTGGTCAACCAAACCCAATTGGTCGACCGGACTGGTTTTGCGGTCAACCGGACTGGTTTTGCGGTCGACCAGATTGGTTTTCTAATTGATCGGACTAGTTTTTCGGTGGACTGAACCAAGCTAAGTCACTGATCCGAGTACAAACTCAAACCTGGTCAATCGAACCCTATCGGTCTACCAATTTTTGGGATCGGTCTACCAACCCATTTAGTCTACCAAACCAGTTTGGGTCCGGTTTGACCCGAGTCAAGTTCGGTACTCCGGACTTGATATGGCCGCGTCTAATTTGCATCTGTCTGTTTCCTCAGTCTTGCTTCCAACTCCAGATTCCTACAAGATAAGCATACAACAACAAACAAACAACCTAAGCCTTAATTGTAGTATGTTTGACCTACTAGCCTTACCTAAGTCTTATCCTGTAGGTCTAACCTACTAGGCTTACCTTCACTACCTAGGGATCACTCTTCATGATTTTCTTTGCCAAGTATCTGGTCACCCTTGACCTTCTTGGACTTACCCTTTCCTAACCTTCAGTTAGGACTAGTCACTCGGTAGACTTCTAATCACCTAAGGTTCACTCTCCTAGGATTTTCAGTGTCTCACTTCACTCACTAGGACTTTCACCGCCTGGCTTTACTCAACAGGACCTTTACAACCTAACTTCACTCACTAGAACTTTCACCTCCTAGCTTCACTCACCAGGGTCTAGCTTTACTCACTAGGACTTTCACTTCCTGGCTTCACTCACCAGGACCTAACTTTACTCACTAGGACTTTTCCTTGCTAAACCTCCAGTCAGGACTTCTTTTGCTAGTCATCTGGTCCTAACTAGACTTCTCCTTACTAAACTTCACTCACATTCAAACATCGGGTTGATTGCTATTATCTAGTGCTCCCAACATCAACAATATCAAGATATTTACATACAAGTGAGTCAGAAGGATGACACATTATATCTCCTTCGTGTACATGCTCATGATGCTACCTCACGTGGCTTGCTGTTGTGGCAGATGCATACAAGCGTTGAAGTCTAGAAGTTAATGAGAAATAATACATAACTTTCTATGGTAAAATTTCCTTCTTCTTACCTAATATGCGACTGTGCTACTTATAACGAGGGTAATTACGTATTCTACATTCATTCTGTTCATTTTCTTCATTCCAAAAGATTATGCAGTTATTTATACAACAATCAATTTTTTCCACAAGCAAACCTAAATTCCTAACTAATTTTTTTGTACTATAGAAGTTATCAGTCATTGTGTTATCAGCAGGGAGTAACTCTGACATCAATTAAAAAATGTCATCATAACATCGTTCTAAAAAATGATGTTCTGCCATGATGTTTAATAGCCTTACAAAAGCTGATTGTTAGGAATAACCAGAAGGAATGCCTTCCGATACATCTCTTTCACTATCCTTTAACATGTCCTATAGTTTATGAACTTCAGGTGTTGCTATTTCATCTATATTTGAATGATCAACTATATTCATCATGTCGTAAACCATTAATTGCATTGTATTATTATTAGCTGATGATTCCTCCTGTGAAAATAAAGGGTCAGATGACGAACCAACAGAAGGTCCAATTATCTCAAACAAATAAGGCTTTCATGACAGTACCAGTTGTAGTAATTTGAAACAAATCCATTTCTACCTAAATGTACTTTCACGATATCCTCATCACGGAAGGTTGTATTTCTGCATTTACAATAAACGTAACTCCATCACTATTCATATACTCTGGATGACGGTAAGCAAAATTTACAAACTCTTCAACTCCATCAAAATATTCTATTGTGAAAAATCTATTTTATAACCTATTGTATATCCAAGTTTTATTCATATACATTATAATCTAATAAGAAATAAATTGACAACAATATTAAACGTGTAAAACTAAGCATGTAGAACTTAAACTTAATACTATCAATAACACTTAAACTAAACATTAAGTTTGAACCTCAAAAGATACGTAGTAACACTGAAAGAAAAAGATCACAAATGGTGTTACCTCCATGTTTAAACTCATGTAGCTCAAAAAATGTTGTATATCTGAAGATCACGAAAAAAATAAAAAATTTGCTAATTAAATCAATCACATTACATAATACCTTAAATACAACAAGATATACAACAACACGAGCTCACGGCCGATCAAGCTTGTGGGCATAGCTGAGGCAAGCGTTGAAGTGTCGCGGCCGACCAAGCTTTTTGCTAGGCGAAATCGCAGCAGATCTCACGACTGGCCAAGCTCGCGGTCGGGCGAGGTCGTGGTCGATCATGCTCATAGTTTCGAGCTCGCAGCCTGTCAAGCTCGCAGCCTGCCAAGCTCATGATCGGCCGACTAAGCTCACCGCCGCGAGCTCATGATTGGCCAAGATTGCGGATGCGAGATAGCGGATGGCCAAGCTCGCGGCCTCGAGCTTGTGGCCGGACTGGACAAGCTCTTGGCCGCGAGCTCGTTACGGAAAGGCGAGAGGAGGAGAAGGAAGAGAGAGGAATGCATCGAAGGGGAGGAGTTCGTCGGAAATCGGAGAGGAGAGGACGTCGGAGATCGGAGAGGAGAAGACCAGGATTCGTGAGATCGAAGATCGGAGGGGTGTTGGGAATCGCGAGATCGAGATCGAAGAGGGAAGGGGGTGGAATTAAAATTAGGATTTAGCCCTAATTTTGATCCCAAAATAGCGACGGAAAATAAATTTTTTCGCTATTTTAGTGACGGAATTTATTTTCTGTCGCTAATTAGCAACGAATGTTAAATTTCATTGCTATTTTAGCGACAAAATTTATTTGTAGTCGCTAATTAGTGACAAATGTTTAATTATGTCGCTAAAATAGCGAAGGAATTAATTTTCCGTCGCTATGAACGAGCGATTGGAAATAAATTCCGTCCTTATAATAACGATGGAATGTATTTTTCATCATTAATTAGCGATGAAATATAAATTTTATCACTAATTAATGACAAAAAATAAATATCATCTCTAATTTCATTGTTAATTAATGACAAAAAATAAATAATGTTTAAATCGGATATTTCTTGTAGTGAAAGATCTGAACTTGGAGCAAACGAGGACTGACTAGTGTTGACACTTAGCTGAACTGTTCTTTGGAATTATATATGTAGGCCAAATGATCCAATTTCCATGTCGGTAAGTTCAGTGCCATGTTTGATCAAAATGATTCCCTTGTTTCTGCTAGTTTGGTCTCTTGTCCAGATTCAACTTTTATGTCAATTGGCTGCACACAATTTACCTTTTTTTGTTTTTTAGTCTGACTGAAGATAGACGGCATTTCTCCCTCATTTACCAGATAAAAATTGACCCATAAATTATTATATTCGAACTTTAACCCCTTTTATTTTATTGTCCCTCTAAAATTCTACTGTGTTTCTACATAGATCCAAGCAAAATATAAAAGTAAAGTTATATTTGGAATCAATATTGTCTTTCATATTTTTATTTTTATTTCATGCACCGTAACATTGTGAAAGTGATTTAGTTCAAACAACCTCAATAAATTAAAATATGTCAAAAAATCCTAAAAGTACATATCTTTCAATTCCTATTTATTGCAGAGGAAGCTGGTCAAAGTAATTTATGATCTAAAATAATTTATTTTCAGTATCAAATGATGACATCTCTTTAACGTAATTCCATATTTTTTACAAGTGAATGAAATTATTCATTCAATAATAATAATAATAACTTATGTAAAAAAAAAGATAATTAACAAAATATTTTATACCTATTAAAAATCGATCTTAGATTTATTTGTGATATTTTTTTATATGAATTAGCTGCACTATAAGAATTCAATAATATTTTTTATTAAAACTGATAACATTAAAATCTTTTAAAAATCAGAAGAAATTAGCATTCTATATTTTATTTTTTAAAAAATCAAAAGTTAGAGAAAATACACAATTTAGAAAATTCTAAAATCAAGTAAGAGCATTCACATCAGATATCATAAATAAAAATTTTATTTTAAAATTTATATTTTACTTAAAAAAATTCAAGTATTAATTATCTTATTCATTCCTTAAATTTAGAATTGATGAATAGTAGTCCTTTAAATTTAAGAAATGAAATTCAATCTCTAAAAAATAAAATAATATTTCTTTTGCATGCAGTATAATCTCTCTCCTTCCTAAATATTAAATATTATTTTCACCATTAATATAGATAATATTAACAAATTATAGAGGAGAGAGAAATAATAATAAATAAATAAAAATAATGTATTGTACCGTATAAATAGATATTCAAATTTAAATAAAATAATTTTTTATCTTAAATTTTAAATTTTATTTAGAGAATTTGATGTGAATGCTCTGACATCTTTGAAAATTTACATTAATTGATATAAAAAAGAAACAATATCCATAAAAAATATTCTTTTTCTAAGCATAAGTTGGATTAGATTAGAAAAAGAAAAAGAGAAATCTACAAAAAAATTACAATTGACATTTAAAAAAGAAAATAAATTATAAAATACATATTTCAATTTAAGAATTTGGGCTTGATCTTTAGTGTTTAGAATTTGAGTTATAGTATTCAAGCTAAAGAAGTTTTTAAAAATATCAATATTTTTACATATGGTGCATATGAAAATGTGCACAAAAAATGAGCAGGATAAAAGTGCTAAGCTATCAAGACTAATTGACTAACACTAAAAAAAATCAATCGATTAGCTACTGATTTAGCGACGAAATTTAATTCCATTGCTAAATCAACAACTGATAATTAAATCGGTCACTAATTAATGATGAATTTAATTTTGTCACTAAATCAACGACTGATAATTAAATTGGTCGCTAAATCTGAGACTAATAAAAAATTATACTTATTTATTCTAATAAAATAACGATGGAATATTAATTTCATCACTATTTAGCGATGAAATATTTTCCATCGCTATTTTATCCCTATTTGGCTAGGGCACGGGAAAAGCCAAGGCACGCGCGATTTCTTCCCAATTTTTCCTCTCCGACGATTTCAGCGGCGACGACTTGACAATTTCTTCTCTCTCTGATGATTTCTTCTCTCCTGATCTACCCCTAGGTAAATTTTCCCTTCTCCCCCTCCCCCTCACGATTATGTCGCAGCTTGGCACTAGCCTCGCGCGCAAGCCCTGGCCAGGTTGTCGAGGCTGGCCAGGCTACTGGGGCCTTTTTTTGTCTCTAGCCAACGACATACTACAGAATAGCAAATGTCGCATGGAATTGAGTTTGTTAGTGAATTCTGTAAGGGCTTAAAGGGGGTTCTTGAGAATGATGACGAGTATGAAAAATTGACATGGATGATTGAATTTGAAGTGAAGTAGGTTCCTTGAAAACTAGGGTGCTTACATTTATGTTAAAATTTACACTCAGCTAGTTATGTATTTAATTATGAATCATTCATTCATATCTATTTGAATGCAAGGCTAGTTTAGCACGACCTTGTAGGTGATTCGTTAAAATCTTACATCAGAGGAGTTGAGCATAGGGCGACAGTGAGGTAAGCATTATTATGCTAAGGTCAATTGTCTTTTTTCAATTTTGTTATTAATATGGAGAAGGCAATCAAGAATCCACGTGAAGATCATCGATCAAGTGTGGAAACCAAAGTCAATAGTCATTGACTGAGAGAGAATGTCTTGATACATTCCAGTTAGGAATCTTCATCCACTGACCGGTTAAAGCCCAAAAATATTAGATACTCGAGCAGATGAGCGCAACTCATCACAACACCTAGTGTGTCATCTACATGATCGGGCAATTTCCTAAACAAGCCAACGCATGGAGAAACTCAGGGAGATTTCCCAACCGGAGCATCACAACATCTAGGGTGTTGTCTACCTGATCCGGTAATTTCCTAAACAAGCCAATGTTTGAAGAAACTCAGGGAGATTTCCCGATCGGAGCATCGCAACACCTAGGGTGTTGTCTACCTGATCGGGTAATTTCCCCAACAAGCCAACGCATGGAGAAACTCAGGGAGATTTCCCGATCTGAGCATATCATATGCCGACCGGCTCGAATAGACTTATTGATCATAAATTTCCCGCTCGGATAAACCACTGGGTACTACTATTAAGACTGACAGGGCTATGAAATTGGCATAATATAAACCCATTAGTAACAAATACTAAATGTGCAAGGAATGAGAGCAGTACTGCTAAGATATTCTGACAGTACGAAGACCTCCTTACCATCATAGACATGTTTTACTAGGGCAACATGCCTCATTAATGGAAAGATTACTTCTCCCCAGAAGATATATAAGTAAGTCTCCGTAGACAGAAGGAGGTATGCAAGAAACATTCTATTACTATTCCACTCACAACTCCTCTTTTCGAGCACTAACTTGAGAGTCGGAGTGGTTGCGCCGGGCATCCTCCCGAACTTCCCTCTAACCCTCCGATTCTTCTCTTTCCCGGATCGGCGCAACTTTCCTGAAGTTCCTCTTCTCGTCTACTTAGTCAGAGACCCGTCTAACTCACCGATGGCTCGTCCTTTGAGTAGTCAAGCACAGGAACAAATTGGCACCGTCTGTGGAAAGTTCAGATCCTGAACTGGAAATCACAATGGATAACACTGGAAGACCGACTATCACCATGTCTCAAAGCGACCTTGATAAAATAGTAGCCATGATAGTACAAGGGGCATTGCAATAACAATAGGAGATGTGACAGCAACAGCTACAGACCATGTGACATCCATAATACACCGTGAATCCTCCTCCGAGGATGCACAGTGGGTCGGTGAAGCGACAATGCCACCCCGACAAAACTTGACACACCCCATCGAAATGCCACCAACCTTCTTTAGAGCTCCTGTCGGGGGTTCCCTCAGGCCCGAGCAATCCGGGGAATCATCGACTGGGAGAGCAAAAGTTTTAAAAATCGAGAAGGAGAAGGGAGTGATCCCCGGTGGATCGGGGTAACTCAATGGCCCCCCCCCCCCCATTTTCGACAAATATTATGGAAGATATGATGCCCAAACACTTCCGACCGCCATGCATAAGTGAATACAACGGATCGGCGGACCCTAAAGATCACTTATGCTTATTCAAAAAAGCGTCTATGTTGCACCAGTACACCGAAGGAATTAAGTGTCGGGTCTTCCTAACGACCCTCTCCAGCCCGGCATAGATATGGTTTAACCAACTCCCGACCTCTTCCATCCACTCATTTGAGGAATTCAAGACAGCGTTCGTACATCACTTTATCAGCAGCAAAAGATACCTCAAGACTATGCTGGATTTGTTTTCTTTGAAGAAAAAGTCTAGAGAGCCCTTGAGAGATTATCTTTAACGATTTAATCGGGTGGCTTTGGACATCCCGTCAGCCACCCTAGAGATTTTGGTGAATTCATTCTCACAGGGGTTGCTAGAGGGAAACTTCTTTAGATCGTTAGTAAAGAAGTCTCCGCTCGATTTTGATAATTTGAAAAATTGAGCACTCAAGTACATCAATGTGGAGAAAGCCTAGCTCTCCAGGAGAAGAGAGACGCATGTCCCCGTTCCGGAAGCTCACCCCGAGCGGAAGGCGCCACCTCCACCACTAAGATATAAAGAATCACGATTGGGACAACATCGGATGGAAGCTCAGGGAGGAGATACAGCTATCAACACAGTGGAAGCTCCCTGCACAATGGGGTGCAAGAAGTGGTTTCCTAAGATGGGTCGCTTCTGCACCTATCACCAGAGTAGGAGGCACACAACAAAAGATTGCTACCATTACAATAGAAGGGCAGCCCTAGAGTGGAATTCTCTGAATCAGAGACAGAGTGTCGAACGATATTCCCCAGATCGGAGGAAAGAAGCCGAGTGGCACTCACCAGATAGTAGATGCGATCTTGTGCGAGCCCATCAATCAGAGAAAAGAGCTCAGACGCCTACTAAAGATCATTGGGAGCCCCCACTCGGACAAGAATTCGACCGAGCGAAAGAGAAAGGAAAAGCACCCGTGCGTGCAACTGTCAGCATGATATCGGGGGACCCACAGATGGGGATTCTCACAGGGTCTACAAGGCCCATAGTCGCTGACTAAAGAGCTACGCAGTTAGCACCAGCCAAAGAAGATACCCTTTAATAAGCTATGGGCCGCAAGATCTCGAAGGGGTTGAAGTGTCCCATGAGGATGCTCTGGTGATCTAGGCTTTAATAGCCAACTATGATGTGAGGCAGGTTTTCGTGGATACCGGCAGCTCCGTCAACGTGATCTTCAAGAAGGCTTGGGATCGGATGCAAGTCGACGATGAAGAACTCCAGCCCATAACTACTCTTTTGTTCGGGTTCACAGGACACCAGGTCCAACTGCTTGATCAAATCACCTTGTCATTAACCCTGGGTAGGGAGTCTCAAGAGAGAATCAGGCAAACCCCTTTTCTGGTGGTAGATGCAGAGTCCGCCTACAACGTCATTATGAAAATACCGACACTGAAAGCTTTCCAAGAGGTGGTCTCAACATATCACCAGAAGATGAAATTCTTCATTGGAGATCTGACAGGGGAAGTTAAAGGTGATCAATCGACCACTCAGAGATGTTATGTCAATGTCATCTAGACTGATTCGAGAAGAGTTCGCTGGGAAGTTGGATCCCAAATCAACCTTGTACAAGGTGAACGTGAAGCCCAACTGGAAGAAGGCAAAGAAGAAATCCATATCCACCTTGAGCGGAATAATGACACCACCCGCATCGCGTCTGACCTCCCTTCTGAGATGAAAGAGAAATTAGTGGCCTATTTGACCAAGAATCACGACGTATTTGCCTGGTCAACCAAAGAAGTCACAGGCGTGTCACCGACCCTGATGTGCACAAACTCAATGTCACCCCGGGAGTGCGAGCTGTCAAGCAGAAGAAAAGACACTTTGAGCGAAGCCATGATCAGATAATCCAGGAGGAGGTCGCTAAACTCCTCGAAACAGACCATATTCGGGAGGTGCAATTTTTGACCTGGTTGGTTAATGGCGTCCTGGTACCTAAACCTAGTGGCAAGTGGCGAGTATGTGTAGATTTTAGAGATCTAAACAGAGCATGCTTGAAAGACTGTTATCCTTTGTCGCGGATCGACCAACTGGTGGATTCAACCTCGGGATGCAAATTCATATGCATACTAGATGCATACCAAGGTTATCATCAAATCCCCTTAGCCTTGAAGGATCAGGAGAAGGTTAGTTTCGTCACTTCAGGAGAAACTTTTTGTTACACAGTCATGTCGTTCAGGTTAAAGAATGCAGAGGCTACATATCAGCGACTGATGGATCGGGTGTTTAAGCACTAGATCAGGAGAAACGTCAAAATTTATGTCGATGATATCCTGATCAAAACGAGTCAGGCAGAAGATCTCATCTCCGACGTTGAGGAAGCCTGCAGGACGGTGAGGCGATATGAGCTCGAGCTGAATGCTGGTAAATGTCTCTTTGGCGTCAAGAGCGACAGTTTCCTCGGCTATGCAGTCAATGAGCGGGAAATTGAAACTAATCCAGAGAAGGTTCAAGCACTGCAAAACATGACCCCCTCCGCGTAATCTCAAGGAAGTACAAAGACTGGTCGGCCGAATCACGGCTCTGTCCCGATTCATATCCCGATCGACAGACCAGAGCCTTTTGTTCTTCAAGGTGTTATGCAAGGCCTCCAAGTTTAAGTCGGATGAAAGTTGTGACCAAGCATTCAAAGAGATCAAGGAGTATCTCTCCTGACTCCCACTCCTCTCCAAGCCAGTAACAGGGGAGCGACTATGGCTATATTTGTCGGCGAGCAAAGAAGCAGTCGGGTCGGCGTTATTGCGTGAAAAAGATAATATACAACACCTCATTTATTTCACCAGCTACCTACTCAAGGACGTAGAACGGAGATGCACACCTTTGGAGAAATTGGCACTGGGATTAACGATGACAGCCCGATGGTTAAGACCCTATTTTCTCTCCCCAAGTGACCGTCCTGACGAATAGTACATTGGGCCGAATATTGAAAAATCTAGAAGCTTCGAGAAGATTGATAAAGTGGACGACCGAGCTAAGCGAGTGTGATATCCAATACCAGCCCTGGATGGCAATCAAGGCCCAGGCCTTGGCGGATTTCACTACGGAGATGTCAAGCTCGGAATGAGAAGGAACCTGGAAAATCTATGTAGATGGCTCGGCCAATCATCAAGGTAGTGGGGTGGGTGTTTTGTTGATCTCACCCAGAGAAGATGCACTCCAATTATCTATCCAGCTCAGTTTCTGAGCCTCCAACAACGAGGCTAAATATGAGGTTTTACTGGTCGGTCTTCAAGCATCCAAACGGGTGGGGGCCACTCGGGTAATCCTTCACTCAGACTCTTAATTGGCCGCTTGGCAGCTGGACGGGAGTTTCGAAATAAAAAATGAGCGGTTGAAGAAATATGCCGAAATATTTGATCGACTAAAAGAGGAGTTCCAAGAAGTACTTGATAACATAAAAGAAGAAGAACTGGCCAAAATGGTTAGCTCGTTGGCTACATGGACGATGGATGAGCCTATCTCTCATAACCTATTTATCTCGCAAATTGAGCACGATCGTAATGAGGACGCGGAGATTGACTGGAGGACACCTTTTATCTCTTATCTCCAGCTCGGGACAGTGCCTTCGGAAGCTGAGCAAGCTAGGCTCCTGAGAAGATGCACTGCTCGATTTACCTTGATAGGAAATCTCTTGTATAAGAAAGGCTTCTCCTAACCACTCTTAAAGTGCCTCGGGCCGGATGATACTAACTATGTTATGAGGGAAATTCATGAAGGCATATATGGAAATTGTTGGGATCGTAAGAGGGGGGGTGAATTACGAACACGAAATCGTTTCGGAAATCTCGGAGTTTACGCAGCGGAATTAAAATAAACAGTAAAGAGAAGACAGAAGAAAGAAGAACACACAACGCCAAGATTTACTTGGTTCGGAATCTCCGTCGATTCCTACTCCAAGGCCCGTACTCGTGTGAGTACTTTCGTTGGGCAATCCACTATAATCCGAAATAAGTTACAACTTGGATATACAATGATGTTGA
>JBBUKS010000078.1:5148386-5160969 GCA_038050645.1 Hedychium gardnerianum | reverse complement strand
TCGTAGGTTCTTGGAGTAGGATTCGACTGGGCTCCGAACCAAGTAAATAGAATTTTTAGTATTTAATTTTAATTTCCGCTGCTACTTTGATTTCCGAACGAAAAAGAAAAGATTTTCGAACGAAATTCACTCCCCCCCCCCTCTCTCTCGTCTCTAACGATCCAACAGCAACAATACAACATTTGCATCAACAATAATCACAGTGCTTCAATATGCACATCAAAGAGAATTCTCAAGATCATCTTAGTAAAAGGATGTCACGTTTTAACTCAAATTGGTTTCTCAATCAAGTTCTTCTAGTGGGAAAAATGATATCTAAAAATAAACACTATCAAACCAAATAATCACATCATGGAGGAATCAGTAGGTAGCTCTGGTAATCACTGGTCATACATTGAACCAAAAAGATGAAGTGTAGCAACCAAATTATCCATGTTGGAGGAATCACTGAGACAGGTACTGACTGATCCAATTATAAACTAAAATTCTTATAATACATTGGAGACGAGCAGTCTCAATCTGATGGAAGAATAGGAATGGTATTTTACTGGTAAGATCATGAACCAGCTAAGGGACCAAATGTCCGAGCCACATTAATAATGAATTATCTGATATATTAGATGTACCGGACAGCTTGAACTTTTCAAATATAACACATAGAGAAATCATACTGAAAATAGAAGGGCGACTAAGGCCTTTAGAGAAAAGGCCCAGACTTATGTATTTCAGCTTCCAAGTTTAACCAAAATAAACACGGCATCATATAAATAGAAGCCTGTAGCACAGGTGCGCTAAAGTTAGCCACAGTATGGATGTTTCGACTTTCATCACACCCTGATGAGTCTCATACATGGTTATGTTAAATGATTTGTCATAGGGTATCAGGTCCATCCACCGAAAATGATTGTCCCACTTGGATATAGTAGACCCTTCGACTGACTAGTCTATGCACCGTCTCATCCTAATATGCAGCTAAAGTGAGCATCCTAGCTCCCCCCTCTTCACACACACACACACACACACACACACCTTCTCAAGTTGATGAAGCCTGCTGTCTCTAGCCCATAATCCAACCCACTCAGCCTCATAAATTCAGTGGGAAAAAGGGCCCAGCATAATACCACTTGTCATAGGGAAATCGATCAACCAACCAAATTAAGTATCTACTGTCCCCCCATTCTATCAATCCATAAATCACCACCTCTCTTACCAATGTTGAACAAAAGGGAATGAAAATCATTAAGCATACAAAATAAACTTAGAAAAATAGGACCAGATTTGTAGGTATTAATATAAAGAATGTATGAAGAATCTGTGTTTCCTTATTATGAAGTTAAGAAGGAAATAATTTACTAATTTGAAAGGAATAAAACAAATATATTATTTGTTGTTTCATTTAATTTGTGGATCTTGCTTATAACACACACCAATAATAATAAACTAAAAGACTTCAGGTAGGAACAAGCTTTCTCCAGTTAAATGAAGAAGAAAGCCATTGTTGGTGAACAGATGCGCTCCAGTGCTCAACTTTTGTGAGGTCATATGCCCACCATCTGCTCCGAAAGAGGATAAGAAGCAGATGGAAAGCAAGGAAAAGTAGCGAATGTCATCCTTAGTTCGTGTCAGTCATCTCAATACTCCGCAACTGGTTGGTTATAACAATCTCATAGGTTGTTTGGGGAGCTGAGTGTTGATTGGTTTTAAAAAGCAGTTAATAGAGATTAAAATAGGTTATCTAAGAGATTAAAATGTTAAATAGATTGATAGGCAGTGGCCATGCCAAGCCACGGCATGCAATGTGATTATTAGAACAAGAAAGACTAGTCATGAAACAAGAGAATCCCAATGTCAAATTCTTACAGTTGCAATTTTGCAAGTAATATGCACATGCCACAAACTCCACAGCCAATAAAAACAAGTGATAGCCATCTTCATACCCCCAATCCCATTGGTGGCAAATAAGAGTGATAACACTCCATAATTGCATGGCAGGTGATTGTTGATTGGTTTAAACATGATTATTGGAGTTCAGATAAGATTGCATATCTTAACTAGCACAAGGTTTGCTACCAAGCCTCAACAAAATCAAATTCCACAAACAACAAATACTCACAAAAGTGGGTCAAACCAGACAACCTAATGGCATCTTAGCTATTCTGGTCGATTCTCAAATGACAAACAATTAGCTGAACTAGTCAAGCTAGCAGTGTTCCAGGAACGATGGCCTGATTACCAATTAGGCCAGCAACTATAGTGAAAAATATACAAAAGCACAGTATAGTTTCTGTTCGCTTGGTCTCTACATATTGGTTAGCTGATAAACAAAACAGTAATATGCATAGTTGGAAGGAATTAGCAATTTAAATGATTTAGGTCAGATGGAGAATAGCCAAGGAATGGGAGTGGGTGCAAGAGTGTGTGATACAACAAGTTCTAATGGTTAAAAAACAAGTATGCTGCATGGATGCAGTGGCTATAAATGATTAGCTGACCTCTCTATGATTTCTCAAAAATTGGTACAAATAAAATCAACACTGAAGATCAAACAATTAAATGGACCACTCAAAGGACACAAAAAGGCATTGTAGTGATAACTGGTAACTAGAATCTAGCCTAATTTAGCAATGGAGTTTGAGAGCTGCTTACAAGAAACATAGAATTGCGAGATTGTCCAAAATGGAACCAAATAGATATCAATCGGTAAGGAAAAGGACATGTTTCCTTCATGGAATCTTGAACTCCCAGAAAAGCTTTGATAGTTATGCAATTACATAGTTTAGTTTTGTACAACCAATTTTTTGAGATTCTCAGACCTCTTACATGCCCATGAGAATCACATTCCCATAGAACCCAATAAAGTGATGCCCACTTTCTTATATTCCCTCTAATTGGAAATGTTAAACTAGTTCTTAGGATAAAATCACCCTCTGCTTTTATATAAAGTTGATGTTTAAAATATGAAATATAATATATTAGTAAATATTCAACTCATGTTAATATTATAAATAGTCAAATGATAGTTTTAAGATGAGTAATATTGGAAACTAAAGGATATTATTATCACATGCCTTTCAATGGATTTGCTCAAACTCACATTCTTGTCAATTTACAATGTGAACAATTGTCAGGCAATGCTTATTCTCATGGTGATCTCTGATTCCATGAACCAAAAAATCTATAAAACAACATTCTTCAATTATTCCTGAAGGGGCAGTTCTTGTGCTCAAAATTTCTTGAAAGCACATTAAAACACAAATTTCAATACTGGCTTTTCCATCAAATCATGAACATTGCCATGAAATAAAGATTAACCATAGAACAAACATGTTAGCACTCATGGAGATATCTACAAGAAACAAGTTCCCCATATTTATTTAGTCATCAATATTTAATGTAAAAAAAAATTATTTTGACAAACAGGACTGGTCAAGGTAGTCAAAGTATAACACAACACATAAGTAGCTCAATCATTAACCCACCTCCAAGCTACAAGTACAGATTCTTTCAAACGTAGCAGACAAAACAATAACAATAAACCATGTAAAAACATAAGCAACCTAAGATTAGGAAGATTACCTTACAGATAAGTTCACCTTGGAATCCTCCTGCTACAAGCAAGTTATCTTTCACAGCTAATGTACTAACTTGTGTCTGTGAAAATCCTTCCAACAAGCTACCAGGGTGTTTCTGTAGACAGATACTATTTTTGTAAACCTAACTTGAAATGCATTCCAAATATCAAAAACCATAACCTCAATTCTCAAAAACACCTTAAGTGGGAAGAACACAGTTAACATATATCAGTAACAATAAAGTAAAACCAATTCTGTTAGCACACCTCACATGGAGCTATATGCCCTGAAACATTGATAACTTCATTTTTTTCCCAGTTTAAAGCGGACCAATGAAGCACAGAATAGTGTGACATTAAGTAGACATCATGCCTTGATGTAGCCCATACCAAATTTCTCAGCTGCAAATTCAAAATGGATTATAGGTCACAAATAAGAGTACTTGAGTTCATATATTGCTTTAAGCAACCTAGAAAACAGAGTTGAGAAGAAATATTTTATAGGCTTGATACGGATGCTCCTCAACATAACTGAGTAGTGAAAAAATTAAGGTCATATTCAACTTGCCAGCAGCAATTGTCTTGTTCACAAGACATGCGAAACCTCTGAATTCTTCTACTATTATGGATGGTTGATCAAAAGAGTAAGGACCGATACAAAGTACAAAAAACAGGAAGATGATGTGGGTGTGCAGTAGAGAAACACATGTGAAACCATCAAACTGTCATCATTCTTGTATTATGAGAAACTGATAGCTATATGAAAATTTAAATATGTGATGAGAGAATGTCTGTCCTTAAGCACTATCCTAACTGGAAAATAAATAGCTTGGATTATGGATCCAATAAAAATATATAATAGATTCCAACAGATTGCTAGCTGATGGGTTCCTTTCTACATCACTGATGAAGAAAACGTGTTCCATAATTTAAATTAAAACCACAAAAATGTGAGCACACCATAAATTTGATTCATTTAATTGCAATACAAACCCCTCCATGACAATCTGATTAAGCAACTCATTTTAGCAAGATCATGAGATTGTAGAGAAGTGGAATTATTAGTTTTTAGCCAAAGGATGGAACAAATTTACTCACTTGGAAATGAAGAATAGTGGATTTGACCGATCTTGAATTTCGCTGGAACTCATAATACATGCCACCTTTCTCAGTTGGTTTGCATTCCTACATGATTAATGGGGAAAAAAAGAGAGCTGGATGGTCAAACAAAGATGTGTTCGCTAGTAAATGCAACTGAGCTACTCATTCATCGAAGTTCGTGTTCATGCCTTTTCAGATTCTTCTCCAGAATTTGGAACATTTTCATAGTTTTTGTACTGCTCCAGCCTGGTTTGTCTATACCTCTCGCGTGCAATGCTTAGTGTACTCCATGGTATTCCTTGAATATCTTTTCCTTCCCTTGCTTGAGCAGAGGAAATATCATTTTCCCTTCCATTCTGAAAATTACAAAGACACTAAGTTCCGAAAGATAGAAATAAGAAAACATTGAAGAACAAATAGGAAAGCAATACAATAATGATGATGAGAAGTTTGTATTTTATCAGAGATAAACTAAAATGAGTGATAATATTACAAATGCTGCATCCTGTTAAAGGGAGTAACTAAAAAGGAAAGAAGTAGATATAAGCATACCAAAGGGCCATATTCTTCATAAATATCATCTTCTACATCGCCCATCTCATAACCTTCTGCCATTTCATCCATATCATATATTCTCCTGCCAAAGATAAATAGATATATTAATGTATTCTTAAGGCTAAGAATAACCACATAAACATGACAGAAAATTATTCCCTCTCCCAACAAAATCAATGAAAAAATAAATACAAATATTCGAAGAAATAACACCATCCTAAAGAGAAACAAGAGAATATGATTTTACAAAATATCAAAATAAAAAGGGCCATCTTCATTCATTGATGCACCATCCTAAAGATTCAGCAATCACAATTACAAATTATTAAGCAAGCATCCAAAAAGGAACAAAAATTGCAAGAGGCCAGAATCACACATATATATTTACTGATAACAAAAAGATTTCCTTCAATATCTTTGCACCATTGTACTCAAAACTCAAAAGCAACCAGTTATTCACAGAAACCATCACAAAGAATGGGAAAAAATCATTTTTCAAAATGTCTGCACAACCTATGGAGAACGCCAACTGAATATGAGAAAAAGATAGAATATTTTAATCTAAGCTTACACAACATCAACACCAAGAGATATTAGTCTGATCAACTTAAATTGTCTAACTATAAAATGGGTCGCTTTTGCGCATAAGTTTACAACAAATCAAAATGTAACTAACAAGGACATGAACCGGTCCGAACCATAAAACCAAATAGACCACGTCCTTCACTAAATTATCCCAGACAACACAGGAAATCCAAAAGGAAGATAGATTTTATAAAGAACCCTTAAAACCTTAAACGAGATCTGTCGAGTAAAGCAGCAACATGAAGCAACACCTGAACCTCCGCACTTAACTGACATGAGGACAACAAAGAACCAATAGAGGCCGATGGCCTTTAAATCGATTGCAGATAATCAGGTCAGGGAACGAATCGCAAAAAAAAAATGATGGGTTTTTCATAATTAGTATGCACCTGCAATAGGTTTCCATGATCTTTCAGATATGTCGAGCGATGATTAGCATCCACACGGGGTCAGAATCCGAAGAATCGGACGCCTTCCGAGCATAAACCGATGAAATTCGCGAAAATAAAAAGGATAGGAGTAGGGTTAGGGCAATTTCCCCCTTTTTAATGCATTTCCCATCGATGAAGCAGCAGCGAAAACGACAGGATGTGAATAATCAGAGGATGATCGGAATTAAGGGCCTCTCCAATTCAAATGCAAGTTTTTAGAGAGGTTTGTCAAATGAAAAAACTCAACAAAAACAACTCAAACATTATGGGTGTAAAATTTGAGATTTATAGTGTAAGAATAGTAATAAAATTTTAAATATGTTCTTTTATCTTTTGTCAAATTGATGTAATATGCAGTCATTTAACTGTCTACTATTATTTGAACTAAAAATAATTAATTAAATAATATTAAATTCGAAACGATAAATTTATGAAAAAATGTATCGACGATCAAATAAATTAAAAAATATTAATAAAAAATTATTTAAATAATTAATATTTTTAAATTTATTTTTCATTAATTTTTTTTTATAATACATCATAATTAAAATTTTATAATACATCCTTAAAGTTTTAAACCACCTTCCGATCTGCATTGTTTTTAAATATTTACAAAAATGCCATTTGATAATTAGTTATATTTTTAAATTTTAAATAAATTCGAGTCTTTGTATGTCGCTGGTTTTTTTTAGTTTTACATTTAGAAATTAAAAATGAAAACAAAATAAAATATTTGAAAATAAGTTAATATAATCAGAAAGTTAATAAGAAATATATTTTATTTTCCCTTAAATTATATTTTCTATATATGCATTATTTGCACTAATTTATTTAACTAATTAAGTGATTAAAATGTTTAAGAAATAACCGACAATATAAATTAATTACAGGCATTGTTTTAATAGATTTTTCATAACTAATTAAATGCTTATATTATTTAAGAAATAGAAGATTATTAAATTTTATGAAATAAAAGTTCTAACAAAATGTATTGCATATGAGCACTTAATTTAAAGAAAATTAATTTTAAGACGTATTACATTTGAAAAGGTTAGATCATTTTAGTTCTAACAAAATATAATGATAAATTATACCTTAGAAATTTACTCGTTGAGATGGACTGGACTCCAATAAGCATTTAATATAATTATACCTAGTAATGTTCCTAGATACATTATCATGATCGCAAAAAAGTGAAACGCTCGTCTCCAGCGCCCCCACCAGTTCGTCCCAGGATCAACACAGAGGAGGTAAATTACGGGGGCTAGTCTAGTCAGTCCGAACAGTGACTAGTACATAAGGAGGGCAGGAACCTAGCTACTAGCCAGGATTTGACCCCCAAACCTCATGATGACAACACCTCATGCACTAGCCATCAACTTTATAACGTGGGGACTAGATACATTATAGAGGTGCACAAAATAAAATAGCACTATTTATGAGGTGATCCATTGCCCATCTTATCTGCGTGACTCTGTACGCGATTGAAATAATTATTTATATATTATTGATCAAAATATATATAATATATTATATTATTTGATATTTATGATTGATAAAGTGTGTAATATATTATTGATCAAAATATATATAATATGTTATATTATTTAACGTTTATGATTGATAAAGTGTATAAGATAATAAATTTGTATATATATATAATTAAATTTTGATTGATTTTAACCGACATATTTAAGAAGGATAATTTTCTGAAAAAATATCTTATAAATGAGGTGTGCTCGGATAACCATGAGAGTTTGGTGGGATGATACTTTGATAGATAGGCATGACAACAACCACTGAACTTAGGAAAGCTACTTGTCTCTCGTCCATTAATTTTTGCTACAATTGTTCTTTTCTTGTCAACAATTTTATGAGTGGCTCTTAGTTTTTTGATTATTTAGACGTTCTCAATTAGGATAGGAATCTACAAATAACACTAATTTATTTCGAATACTTGTATTATGTTTATGAGAAATTTAATAAATTAATGTCAATTTGGCTTTAAAGGTACTATTTGACAGTGCCTTTTTTAATATAAAAAAAATAATAAAAAAAGTCATGTTGGGCTTTATTTTCCTTATGTTGATTCATCTGCGAGCTGTTCTTCATTTATATCAAACCCTTTGACATTATATCCACCTTTAATACATTTTTTAATAAATTTAAAAGTATCAAAAGTTAATAGTAAAGATCATTTTTAATGTTTAAATCATTTTCAGGACTAAAAAAAATACAAGATTTGATGATGATCTCATGGTCAAACTTTACCTCCAAATAAACGATACTACAGTCGTAATACTATTGTCACGCAAAGTATAAAACATCAGACCCGAAGAAATTTCATTAAAAGATCAAACCTTAGTCCCATTTTTGCTGCTCTGATTACTTCCACACTCACAAGAAAGAGAGTTTTTGAGCAATTGAAATTGCATTTCTAAATCACAAAGTATATATATATGTAGAGAAGACTTTGATAACCTACGCATTTTATCCTGCATAATCATATGCACCTGTTGAGGTAGCATAATTCTGATCACTGATCATATCACACATATTTTGATCAATGATGTACAGATTGACACCTCAGTAGGTGTCCATAATTGTGTAGGATAAAATGTGTAAGCTAACAGTATATTATATATATATAAAACCATTACCAATACCATGGTTTACATGAATATGTGTATTTTTCTAAAGAGAAAAAAAATAACTTAACTCAAAATCAACACGGAGGAAATAAATTACGATAACTACTAGCCTGACCAACTAATGCATAAGGAAGAACATTTCACTATTGTTATACACAATGATAAACAGAGGCGAAGTACTGGTACCTAACAAGCTTTGTAGGCATGACTCAATTTGTCTCAACTCTCAAAGATTTCATACATTTGGAATAACAATGCAAGGTAGCAGACTCTATACGCTTTTTCAATTTCACCAACAAAGGAATATTATAATTCCAGAAAAGAGCGGAACAAGAGAGGTGAAGTATCGAATTGTTGTGGCAAAGCTTGCATCAGCAGCACTCTCCGATCCAGGGGGAAGAGCATCGCAAGCAAGGCCTTCCTTGCCTTCATGACATTCACTGGCAAAAAGGCCTGGAGGATACTTTCCATAGAGGTTAATGTAACTGAACATGGTCGTGGCACAGTCATTTGTGGCATCATTCAACTGATCCGCATAAGGGCATGCAAATTCCTTGAAGGCGGTACAACAGAAGTTAGCAGGGTATTGTGGACCCTTGCACTTGCTGGTGATGACCGTGTAGTTCAAGTTTTCAAAGTCGATGGGACAACCTAACAATAAATTTCCAAAGAACAGAGTCATCACTTTCAGTTAAATGAAATAATCAACTGGCAAACTAACAAATATCTGTGGTTCAAGAGCCACAATAATGATCTTTAGCTATTTACAAAGAAGATGTGACATTCAATTGAGATTCGTTAAGTAGCAATGTCATTGCATTGTTCTTGAACCTAAATAGCCATACCAGTGTCATCATATCTGAACACCAAAATGGTGCGTTTTTTGTGATATAACAAGGAAATTAAATACTTTTATAGCCATACTTTCAACAGTCAAATATGTGAAGCTAAAACAGTCAAACTTTTGAGTTCCTAAATTGCAAGTGGTGCATATCAAGAATGAAGTCAATCGACATAAGACTTATGAGAGATGCTGGTTCTTTGAATCTTCACCTCTTAAAATTTTATCTTCTTGAGATGGCAAAACGCAAGTTAAGAATGCAGCCTTCAAAAAGTCAAAAAAAAAAAAAATGAATGCAGCGTGATCTTTGAATCTTCGCATCTTGAATTTTTATTTTCTCGAGATGACAAAACACAGGTTAAGAATGCAGCCTGACAAATTGACTGACAAAAAAATTGAAGAGGACTCTCTGAGTCATTTTGTTTCCCAATTCATACTATTTGGTTTTCTCCTCTCTTTTTTGTTCAGGAAACAGAATCTAATGGTCCTTGAGAAATTGAAAAGGTAGCCAATAATAAAATGGTTGGAAAATATGGAAATAAAGCTAGATGTACTTAATCTTTTCACTTATCAATGCTTCTTATTGTTATATTTGTTCTTTTAATCTATTCTCCAAGTATCTTTCTTCGATATACTCGTACACTTTATTTCTAAAATTGGAAAATAGAAGTTCCTTCAAATTCAAATCCTTGAGATCAGGATCAAAATCCTTGTATTTCAAATGAGGGGAAAATTTATCATAATAATTGTAAATCGACAAGATAAGTCAAATCCTTTCTATTCTAAGGTCCTTTAAGACTGAGAGTCATATAGAAGTGTCTTTAAGATTTTGATATAGCAACGGTTAATACATGAAATATGGATTCAGATTCTAGAATTAATACAAGAAATTACATGAAGACCCAAATTTTCTGGGAACTAATTTGCACAGGAAAAAATACATAGTTTTGTGTTTTGTTTTTCATGCTGACAATGCAATCCTGCCCTTGAACGGAAAAAAAAAATACTAAAATTAAATATCCTGCTAATCAAAATAAACAGAGAAAAAATAACTTGAGCATATCGTCCATGAACTGGAAGATGGATTGTCAGATAAATGAAAACGAACAACGAAATCAATAAGTGCTAATTATCTTACTCGTTTGAGCCTGAAGCAAACTCCGCCCGGCAGATCCACGCGACTCGAACACATTATCTATCCAAAGGTAACCAAGATCGATCAAAGCCCTAACTCGTCAGCTCGGAAAAGAGGGAAAAAAGAAAACAAAATCATAGAGGAAATATCGATTCGAGATCGATTTTTATCGGCATCCTACCTGAGATGAACGTAGAATCGGCAACCGACACCGCTACGACGAGAAGAAGAACGCTGGTAAAGCGAATGTTGGGAATCAAATCCATCTCATCTTACCTCCTTCGATAATGCAAACCGAACGAGAGAGGAAGAGACGTGGAGGAGAGAAGTGGAAGGACGGTATAGGAAGAGGCAGGGCGCTTACGCCGCCGCAGAAGTCGGGAAGGGAGGAAGCCATGATCGAACGCGAAGCTGGAAGCCCGCCAGGTAACAACCGTAGAATAATATTTTTAAAGAACGTTCACTTCGCCCACAAACATTCCACTTATTTCCAATCCCATCCCACGTATTTTATTTCTCGAAGGATCTGATGTAAAATACTAAAATGAAGGGGCTTCAAACCAAAATTGCATTAAAAAAAACCTTATATCCTCGCACGATCAGTTGATAATTGACTACTTTATCTAAATATATTACTTTATCTAAATATATCATTTGACTAAAGACTAAAGTCTCACCGGATCAATTGATGACTAGTACATAAAATATTATCATCATAAAATTTGAAAATCAAATCCTGACTAATAGTCAGATTCATGTTCTCCCTTATACACTAATCACTGTTCGGACTAACTAGACTAACCCCGTGATTTACCTCTTCCGTGTTAGTCCTGAGACGGACTGACAAGAGCGCTGGAACAAACGTTTCGCCTTTTGCCATCATCATTTGATTAAAATTTTAACTTTCATTATTTAACGAGGCATAAAATACAATGACACATCCTCGATTAAATCGTTTTTAAAAATTGATAATTAGAATTAAATCAAAGTTAATACACGAAACATAGCTCCAACATGTACGGAAGATCTGAATACACTCAGTGAAGGATCTATCTTCAAATGAACATATGGTACAAACTAATAACAAAGACCTAAACCTTTTTACACAAAGATAATAATGAACCTTGAACGAGAAGGTTCATTCATCTACAGGAATCCATTCTAATTCTAGTTCAATCTCTCCACGCTCTACATTTTGTAGCTTTAGATGTACCTCTTGTTTTACCTTCCCATCCACAATGTTAATGAAGCTATCCTTAATGAGTGCATTGTCATTTGTTTTGAACCACCTTCCGATCTGCATGTTTCCGAGAAGCTCAGGATCCCCAAAAGCTAATGCAGCAGTGATCATAGGCTGGAGATCAACCTCAGCCTCGCCCATTATATCATCCGCAGAGAACATGTCGTGATCGTATACTTGCTGTTTGACGTAGGGCAACAAAAGTTCATATCAGAACAGATTTTTATACAGAAATTGATCTATTAAAATTGGTTTAAACTGTTGGCTTGTATATTGCAATAAGATAAACGAGAAGTGCAGTGGCTGAGAAAGTGAAATTATTCAAAAGTGCAAAATGAAATTGTTGTAAGTGTATATTAGCCACTAAAGATTGAAGATTATTCTAAAACATATTGTCTTGAGAAAGGAATTTTTCATTAACTTGAGTACAACTCATCAACTCAAGTTCAAACAATGGATAGAAGTCAACTCCA
>JBBUKS010000078.1:5101332-5130905 GCA_038050645.1 Hedychium gardnerianum | reverse complement strand
TACATGCAACAGATGAAAAATTTCAAGATAATCTCGGACAATACAGAGAACTAGTTCTATCTTAAGGTTTTTTTTTTTCCCTCCATTATATGTGTTTTTGCTAACAATTAATGGTGTTCCTGAATGCAGGCCCCAAGTTAAATGCAGGCCAGTCTGAGTTTTAGCAACGGGTACATGTTAGCTGCAGTATAAAACTCAAATTATCTCATATGAAATTAGGGTCGTAAACAAACCGAGCCGAGCTGAGCTTTAGGATGTTCAAACTTATTTGATAAGATAATCGAGCCGAACCGAGTCGAGCCTAGCCTAAAATAAACTAAGTCTTTGAAATAATTGTTCAAATTTGGCTTTGTTTATTTTTTATAAACTTGAGCTTGTTTAAAGCTTGACTTGAGCTTATTTGAAGTTTGACTTGAGCTTGATTCGTTTAAATATTATCGAGCTCAAGCTCTCAATTCAAATTTGGCTTAAGCTTGATTTGTTTAGATGTTATTGAGCTCTCAATTCAAACTTATTTGATTATTTTATTAGTTATTAAGTTTAATAATTTAAACTTAATTATTTATTTTATTATTTATTTATTTACTTAACATGTTAATAAGAATTTTATTAATGAATATAATTCGTGAACATTGTTCATGAATGTTGTTCATAAATATTATTTATGAATATTAACGAACTAAATACATATGTATTTAAATTTATTTGTTTAGTTTAAGTTTATTTGTTTAATTAATTTTATATATATTAAATGAACATAAATAAATTTTTATTAAATTGAATATTAAATTTGTTGAATATTTAATTTATTTATGATATCCAAATACTGTTTATTTCAGTGATGTCTGAAAACCATTCTGACTGATCCCTGCCTCACTTGGATCACTGTCTGTTATGGAATCTGGGCTACTCTGAGCACTTCAGAATGCATGGAGCTTACTCATGACCATTCTTTGTTTTTTTATTTGGAATTTTTTGGATGCATAGCAATTATTGTTCTGATATCTGCTACTGGGCATGAAATTATAAGGTCTTATCTCATGTAGGATTAATTGCACAGAAACAAAGTTGATATGGATATAATTAACAAAATTAGCTCTGGGCATGAATTTCTTCATTATTAAAAAACAAATAAAACAGAGATATTTCCAAGTAGACATTGCTTGAAAACCAAATAATGCAGTAGTGAAAACTAGTTTATGTTTTTTTGGAGAGGAAAAAAAACATCATTTTTATTTGTTCAAATGTGTAAAATGGTTTTTGACGAAAATTGTTTTTTTTTTCTCTTAGACAATAGTCAGGAGTTGAGGACAGAAATAAAAATAGAAATGGATTTTCCTCCAAATAAGTGAGGAAAGTATTCTTTTATTTTACTTAATTCCTTAGTTTTTTTTTTGTGTCAACTATTTAAGTCATCAATCCGAATATTTTTCATCGATTATTATAATAAATCAAAAAATTGCATATGAAGATTTATTCTCATTCTTATATGTGTTATGAAGAATTTTTTTTAATAATATATTATAATTTTAAATATTTAATTTATTATTGAAGGTCTAATTATAATGCGATTTTTTTTTCTTATTTGCGGAAAAAGGATATTCTGACATAAACGTAAATGGATTTTACTGCACAGAAAGAAACAAGCGCAAACCACAAGAACTCCCAGTGACAGTCAGTTGTTCCTCACATGCACCATGGTAAAAAAAAAATATTCCGAGCAAATGATTATTGTATAAGATATTATCATAAAGTTTAGAGATAATTCTTAATAATAGTTTGTCAAGTTTTTACTTTCTTCTTATTAATATTTAACGATCAAAAATTATTTATAATTTATTTTTGTATAAATAATTATAAGATCGTTTGAAACATCTAAGTTTCCACTGAGAGTTGCTAAGAAAAAGGAATTTAAAGTTATTTTGAGGTAGATTAATTTTGCCACTATATAAATGCACAGTTTGTGGGAGTAGACGTTACATCTGCTTCTCAGCTCCCGCTTGGTGACTTATACTTACCGTCTGTCTCTCTCTACTGTGACTGTCGAGTACTTGTGTCTCTCCGTCTCGTCTCCACCGGGCTCTGGTGCTCCGCGGTGATGGAAAAGAGATGAGGATCCGGCTTCCTCTCCCACCCACCATGCCGCCCTCTCCGTCAGCCTCCTCCGGCTGCTTCGACCTCCTCTGCACGGAGGACAAGGGCGAATTCAACAGCTACCGCGACAACCCTGACGAGTCCGTCGCCATAGAGGGCGAGCCGGCGTCGGCTGCGACCGAGGTCGGTTCGGTTCGGTTCGAGGCCGAATCGTTAGACCCGGCGGCACGGCGCGACGCCGTCGACTGGATTCTCAAGGTTATATATCTCCGGCGCAATTGTGCATCCTAGAACTGTCTTCTGTGTTCTCACTAACATGCGCCGAGTCAGGTTAACGGGCGTCTCGTTGGGTTTCAGGTGCGTGCTTGTTATCGGTTCCGCCCACTGACGGCGTATCTCGCTGTTACCTACGTGGATCGTTTCCTTGCTTCTCACCGCTTGCAGGTTGATCGATCTTCATCTAATCGGACGACCACCAATCTGTCTTTTTTGCCGTGTGAAATTTTGAACTATTAGCTACTAAGCTTCCGTGTGTAATCTAACGCTGGTTGTATCACAATGCAGCAAAATGGATGGGCACTGCAACTTCTATCAGTAGCTTGCCTCTCCCTAGCTGCAAAAATGGAGGAAACACTTGTCCCAACCCTCTCGGACCTGCAGGTGATTGAAGTAATTAATTAATTAAGAACAGTCATTGTATATTTACCAAGCATTTTTTAGGTGGAGGATGCAAAGTTCATCTTCGAGCCTCGTGTTGTGCTTCGCATGGAACTTCTTGTGCTCACTGCATTAAATTGGAGGCTTCAGACTGTGACTCCCTTCAGTTTTGTTGATTTCTTTGCTTATAAGATATATTCTTCCAGTAAGCGAGCAAGAGTCTTGGCTTCGAAAGCCACACAAATCATATTAGCAGCAACGCCGGGTAATATTTTTAGAAAAAAACGTTTTTGTCATACCAATTCTTGCAGATGTAGTGCTTTGTTTTCAACTCTATGTTGCAACAGAGATTGACATCACAGCCCATTGCCCATCGGCTCTTGCTGCGGCTGCCATAATCCGGGCAGTGGATGGGACTCAGGATCTAGCCGTTTTCAGTCCTACAATTGCAGCATCATGGTGCACTGGACTAACTGAGGTAACTAATATTGATGATCACTAGTTTTAATTCATAAACTAATTGATGGCTACATCAATTCAGAGTTTCAAATTTGTCTTTTTAGGAGAGAATCTCCCATTGCTATGGAATTATGCGACAAGCTGTTATAGAACGAAGTCTCAGAAAGTCTCCAATGATTCTTTCACTGCAAAGGGTATCTAGTCCATCTAAGAGGGACTCTAGGATCTCATCTTCCTCCATATCTCAAACAACGAAGAGAAGGAAGCTTAACAAACACAATCGCCATTGAGTAGCTAGTGGAATGACTTTGCTAGAAATAAAAAAGCATGCCTTTGGGAACAAGAAAACAAGGTATTGTATAAAGGTTGAGTGTCACATTGGTTTGGCAGATTCCGTAGTATTTTGTGCAGGAGTTTGATTTGTTTCCGTTCTAGTGTGGAAGGGAAGGCTAGGATTTTTCCTCTTTTCTTTTTAGTCATTATAGTTGTTCCATTTGTTGGCTCCCATTATTTTGTGTGGTGTAAGTGTGAAAGATATGTATTCCTTTCTGATGACTGTGGGGATTGTTGCAAATAGAGAGTGCATTGATTATTGAAAAGAAGAGAGCCAGCTGACGGTTCTTGTTGTAAAAATAGTAAATTCAATATCCAAGCAGGATAACAAGGTAACTGATGACGTTCCAGATCTCACACTGTTCCATTGTTTCTGGTCAAACTCTCTGACTCAGCCTCAGCACAATGTGCATGATGAAAACTTGCTTTTTGTTGTTTTGTTTAGGTCTTGCTACTTGAGCAGTGTGAATTATGAGTCTCATGCATGATGCGTGTGTATTTCACTTCCAACATGTTTGTCAGCTTGAAGTGACAGTCATCTTGAGGCTGTTTCTGGAGGTACTGCAAATGTTTTTATTTTTTATAATGAGTCATTGGTCATTCAAAGAATATACTAAAATTTGCAATATAAGAACTGAGATTTCTTTTCAATCCAAGTGAAAATAAAGGACATAGTGAATCAGCAGCAGTTCAATAATAAGTAGCTATCTAGTAGTGGTAGCAGTATAGTAGCTCATCAATTAGTCATATATTTGGCCCTTAGATAAGGCATTGGGTGAAGAACTGCTGTAAAAAAATTGCAGGATGAAGATAGACATCAATGCATGCATTAGATATTCGAAAATGTAAACCTATGACATCTAAAAAAGGACAAACATGTGAAGAACCTAAATCTGCTGAAAGCTTTTGTGATCTGACTTCTGGACCACTCTTGCTTCCTACTTTGTTATGCAAGCTAAGAAGCCATACAATCAGTCATCAGCTATGGTAGACACCAAAAAGCAGCTGCAAACTCAAAAATCTGCACTCCCAATCTGTTAATTCACCAAAGTATACATTAATCTTCCTTTATACCTTTGACAGGAAGATGGTTAGAGTCTACATGGAGTCATCACCCATATCTCTTCTAGATATTAATCATTATCTCATAAAATCTGTGATTGCATTTGCAGATGAAATCACTCTGCTACAGTAGCAGTATCTTTGTGGGGGACGGTAACATGATGCATGGAGAAAGAAGATGGATCAGGCAGAGGAATCATGAGAGTTGGTCGGAATACGTCCAACCAATACAGCTCAAGAAATTGGGTACGGTGTCGGGCATTACACCTTATTGCCTGCGTCGCTAACGAACTTGAAGACCGTGTTAGTGAGATCCACATCCTCAGCAAGAAAACAAACATATCTGTGTGCAATTGCAAACTGTATAAGTGGGACCTTGAAACTTTGCAGGATCCTCATGGTACATAACATCTTGATTAGGAGTTGTGTTCTACGGTTCCTTGATTTCTTTATGTGCTTCTATTTGTGTTATCCATGTTCATCATTAGTCTTTATGACGTCCTGCATCATCACTACTACTTGTAGAACGACCTGGCTTCTTCTGGTGAGTTCACTGGTCAATGGGGAACCGTTTCCTTGAACCAGAGCAACATGGAACAATGGCAGTTGTCTTTTCATACATCATTCAGACAATATCATTATTGTTTTATTAATTGTATAATTGATAGAATAAGCTTGTAGGCTTCCAGAGCTATATGAATGAGTAGGAAAAGGTAGGTGAAGATTTGCTTTCTAATCAGACGGGAAAATTCAAACTAAAGTAAAATCAAATTGGTCTTATGTCATTTGTCTGAATCTTATATTGCAGCTGTAAAGCTGCCTTGCTCAAGCAAAAGTCTTTAGAGGAAGAAAAGTGTTGGATTGTTGGAAGAATAATGCATACATGGGATGAAAAATTCAATCACTAGTCAAGGATGATGATGGCGATGGTGATTCAACTACGACATAGAAATCACTCAAGTTTAATGCTGTGTATTTTATTGCCTAGGACGTGTCACTTGACTAACCCTACACTTTGAACTTTCTCTTTCCAATTATCATAACTTCAGCTGTTAAAATTGAAAGTTGTGGACAGATTCCCTCATGCCTGACATGCTTCCAAATGAGTGAAAGAGAAAGGAAAGGAAAATTTCTTTTTTCTTGAAAAAAATTAGATGATATTCTTCCTTTTTCTTCCTTTTCATCCTAAATTCACCAGACTTTGTTTCTTATACAATCTCCTGGATTTCCACCATCTTTTGGAATTCTCTTTGGCCACAAAGTAAGGAATCATAAGAACAAGCCCTAAAGCTAAAGGCTCTTTACCACTGAACACTTTCCTTAGCCTCTTTTCTTTCTCAATATTTACCTATTGTTATCTCTGTAAGAACTATCAATCTCATGCTCATGGTGCTGAAGTAGGTCCTGAAATAATGGAACCCAAAAGTCAGCATAATGTTCACAAGTCATGCAAATGAATGATGCCCCGTTGTCGTGAATTTTATTGCAGCAACACGCTCTGAAGCAGGGTAAGGAACCATACATGTTCTTTCACTAAATAACCAAAGTGAACATGCAGTAAATATCTGCAATGACTCTGCCCTGCATTAAGACGGATGAAGTTAAGGTCTTATTCATAATCATCAGTAGTCCTTATCTCTTTGCCTGTCAACTAGTTAAAGTCATCCCCTGCCTTTTTTTCTTTCGGCTTTTCCTTTTATTTCTGGCATGATGGTGTGCAATCGGAGAAGACGCTATGATGGCTGTGGGGAAACGCAAGTTTGGAGAAGTGATAGGTGACAAAGACATGTCCATTGTTGGTGATGAAAGGAGCTTTGGAAGAAAGCAATTAGATCATGTGTACTTTGTGTTCCAAATGATGGTGAAGGCTGCGTAAAGTAGCTTGGATTAAGATTTCCACATATACAAATAGACATTAACAAAGATAATCATTATCTGTAACAAAAACTAGTACTTTTTTCTGATCCAAAAGACTAAAAAAAGTGTTCTTTTGAAGTGTACTTGGCATTGTATCAAACATGTGGCGGGCAAACCAAATTTGCAGTATATTTGAAGTGTACTTGCTTTTTGCGACCATGATCAATTCAAATTGAGCCGGGCCATCGGCCCATATCGTCTGATTGGGCCGGGTTCAGTCCTAATCCGAACCACCGACTCGATTTTGTGAGTACTTAAACGGGCCTGTCCATTTTGGGGGAAGTAGCTTCGATAACGAGGCTTTGTGCTGTTGGGCTTCGGCCAATTTCTTCGTCATCTCTGCCGTTCGCATTATCCGAACCTTCTCGGTTTCGCTTCTCGATCCGACGTCTCGCTCGCTTCCCTCGGTGGCCGATCCGCCTCGCCCCTTCTCCTTCGATCAATGTCGCGCTCGATACATCCGCTGGCACTACTTGGCATGCGGCATGGCAGCAGCCCGTCTACCTCTACCCTGATCCCATTCCCGAATTCACCAAAGCCGTAAGCTTTTTGTGGTTGATATTGTTTTTCCATAGCTTGTTCCTTTCTCATTTTTTTGGTCTGAAGAAGATATAGTAATATAGGAGACGCGGCGGAAGTTCGAGGACGAGATCCGGAAAAAGCTTGTGAAAAGCAAAGAGGTCTTCAGCGATGACGTGGATGAAGTCGTGAAGATTTGCGCGGAGGTGATAGTTCTTTCCTAACAAATTAGAACTTCATTACTTGTCTATTAAGAATGCAAATATCATTACTCTGGAGTACAGTGAATAGTGATTGGGTGAATTGATTGTCAGCTGAAATTATAGGTATAATCTGGCTATGTATTTTTACCTTGTCGCCCAGTTCCAAATGGAGAATATACCCTCGTGGTTGTTTTATCAAAGTGAAGAAAATTGGAAATAGATTTATTGTGCGAAATTTCATTCTAGGATTAAAATAAGATACTGATTGTCATGTGTGCTGATGTCCCTCGAGTATGGTTATATAGTCAAAATAAAATACATTTTTCCAGAACTCAGATTAAATTA
Organism: Hedychium gardnerianum; assembly: GCA_038050645.1. Taxonomy (NCBI): domain Eukaryota; kingdom Viridiplantae; phylum Streptophyta; class Magnoliopsida; order Zingiberales; family Zingiberaceae; genus Hedychium; species Hedychium gardnerianum. The sequence continues at coordinate 5,123,316 of JBBUKS010000078.1, read as the reverse complement.
GTCACCGTGCACTGAAATCATTTATATTTGGAGGAGATTTAAGTGGACTCACAAAGGGAGTCTATGGGAAATGCAATTATAAATGTAGGTTTTGAATTTGGGGAAAGTGATGAAGAGACAAGAGGGCTGCAAAATTTTGAATTTTACATCTTTTGATTTTAAAATTGTTAGTAATTTTAAGAAGAAGGAGCATTTGAGAAATTTTAAGAGGGACAATTATTACAGTTAAATATATCTTTTCTTTACTAGGATGGTAAATTGAATTATTTATAAAATTGTAAAGTGTTGAACTAATAAACACTGACTAAATGGTCTTAGATATAGGACTTAAAAAAACATAGGAAGAAAAAAAAAATTCTATTTGTTAGACGAAGTAGATGATGAAATTTTACTGACAATGTTATGATTTTTAAAAGGTACAATGAAGAAAGAAGTTTGGAATAAAGTTTTGATGAAATTGATGTTAAGTGGACTTGGATGGAAAATAAGAGAAAAAATATAGCAAGGTTGTAAAGGTAGAGGAGTTGAGAGTGGTGTGAGGAAGTACAGAAGGCTATTGATTTGAAGAAGACATGTTTGAATGGATGGAAAAAATTTAGAAATTGGCAAAGTTTTAGATGAAGATAATTTAATTAGGTATGTTTAGCTAAAAATGAGGCAAAAGGATTAAAACTTATAAGTATAGCAAAATTTAAGAAGTATAATAAGTTCAATTATCGTCTAGGAACTAAGAATTAAGGAAATTATTTGTGGAATTAGTAAATCTAGGGAAAGAAAATTAGAGATTTAGACAATGTTAGATGCATAAAATATGAAAGTCAAAATGTTCTCATAAGAATAATATAAATAAGGGAAGATGAAACATATAAAGTATTTAATGCATTCCCCTTAATGATAATGTAATTAAGGGAAGATGAAACCTATAAATTGGTTAATGAGCATTCTACAAGGTAAACTAAATTTTTGTTAAAATTTGAGAATTAAGAGGATGCACAAGAATGGAGGATTTTTTTTACTACTTATTTACAAGGGGTTAATACAAAAATCCAACACAGTCAATTCGAAGATGGATGAATATGGTATTCTCACAAGTTGGTTTTGGTTGTCATAATATGATAAAGAATGGGGATTAAAATGAAAAGGGAAGTTAGAGTTTTAGTTATCATAATATGATAAAGGAGTGATTAAAATGAAAGAGGCATCTAGATTGTTGTGTGATCATCATAGGTCTTTTAGACTAATAAGAGGAAATGGAGAGAAGCATCTGGATGTAGCTACAGTACATGGTAAAATATGAGAAAATAGGCTAAGATGCTATTCTTACATTCAAAGACAACCAATAGATTCTATAGTTGGAAGAGTTGCACCATAAAAAGCGAAGGTAAAAGGGTAGAGGAAGATCAAAGAAAAATTCAGCATATGATTTAATTGGTAGTGTGTTTCAAATAATTGTTTATTGGTAGAGAATCAACTTATAGATAAAAATCTTACTGGCATTTATTTGGTTTACTCTTTCCAGATATTCAAAGACTTCTTAGAAACAGAGTATGGAGGCCCTGGCACACTGTTGGTAGAACCTTTCACTGACATGTTGCTTGGATTAAAGGTGAATAAAATCCTGGAGCTGCTGTAGCAGCAAGGGCGGCTCTCTTGTGGGCACAAAACTGCCTCGACCAGGATTGGGAAATATGGAACTTCCAACAGTCCCACTGATCGTTGCATTTACATAATTTTTTTTGGCTTTTTTGATAAATGAACAAGAATGCTGTAATTGTAAAATTTAACTTGATTTTGACTTCAAGAATAAAAGCAGTCATCTTTTGCCATGTTTAACTTTCCGAGGCTGCATTCTTCCAACCTATCCATTGGTTTGTGACTATTCACCTCATATCCACTAAGATTTCTGAATCAGGTAAATTTGACTTCTAGTATCACTAGAAATGCAAATACATTCTCTATCAATTCTAGCTAATGGTTACATATATTTTCCTTACTGAACTCTGAAGAATCATGCATCAACTGTTATTGGAAGTCTATCTTCACAGACAGATCATCTCTGACAATATTACCCGATAACTCAAACTTTCATGGTATGCATTCAACTATTCGTGAACACACCAGCCACACAAGACTAGCTAATGGTTGAGATATCTGTGAATTCTTTCAAGATTTCGTTATATGTTAACTGTTGCACAACTAGCTTGACATTTCTGAAATGCTCTTCAACGAAGGACGCCATTGTTTGCCTTTCATTGTCATCTGTGTATTCTTTAGTAGATCTTTTTCTTGCCTTGTTACCTGTTTAATTCAAACAAAATAGTGTTCAAACGAATTGACAGTAGTATTTCTGAATTCAACCTAAACATTTTGTATACATCAGTAAGGTAGACTTATATTCCTATTTCAAATTCATGTTTGTTTCTTTTTTGTTATCTTCAAACTACTGATTGGTTGACAAATTAACATCGGTTGGATTGAGCACTTCATTAATTGTTTTCTTCAAGATTGAGTGACCATTTTCTGTTTCATGATTAGATCTGGGATAATTTTTTCATCGTTTTTTATTTGCTTTTTCAATCTACTGATTGATTTGGTCACAGTGGAAATCTCTACACTAGCAGTTGGTATATCATGAAATACGCAAGGATAATTTTATAGCAACACTTGTAGCTCATACCTCATGTCTTATTTGTGAATGCTCCTGTGTTTCATCTCCGTTCTGCTTCTGCTGTTGATGTTTCCTAATCAATTCAGTTTGGCTTTTCCTCAGCTTCTCATGCTGTCTTTGCCTCAGAGCTCTGGCAACTTCTGACCAAGAAATTCCCCACATACGATCGCCCGTTAGTTCACCCCGGAAGACTAGAAAACGGTAATTAGCACGGCAGAAGAATAAAGACACGAGAAATAAGAACCTTGGGAGCTGATCAGCCGGTATACTTGGCCGAGCAGAAGCATTTCCTTGGGCTTTAGCAGCTTTACCCGAGTAATCCGGATGCTGCCGCCGCCATCCTGCCTATCATCTGGCTGGATGTAGAGGGTGATGAGAGCCACGTGGTAGCCCGGGTTGCTCTTCATGACGTTGGCAGCGCTCGTCGGCCAGAGTAGCCTCTCCACCTTCCCACCGGGGTACTGGATCACCACGGCCGTCGTATCTGCTGCCTGGCAATTCCCCATCCTTCTCTGTATTACCTTTCCCTGCAGTTGAGTGGTAATTTAGCACACAGGATTGAATGGAGAAGCGTGGCAAGGAAGAAAGAAATAGAGAAAGGAGCATTCAATTGCAGCTGCCTTGCTTGAATTGTCTTATTTAATGAGATAGAACGAGGTAAAAGTGGCTCAAAACTCGGTATTATAGAATATCCTCTTGTACATATTCTGCATTTCCATCTATTTTTTCTTAAAACAAAGAGGGAGAATGAAAACTTCCGTCTGCCTTTATGAAACCTTCCACGTGGCATGATGTCACTAGTGGGCCATTCTAGTATAAGAGCAGGTAGGCGCGCGTGTTATACGTTGCAGGCCATGAAGGAGAGGAATTATAACATCTCCTGCATGCAGGGGGCGTGAGATTCTTCATGCCATGGGAGCGTGAATGTTAGTGGGAGGGGCCACGTTATACCAAGAGAAGGTAAGTAGACTGTTGTCACTGATAGAGATATAACTTTGTTGCTTTCTTCGCTACAGCCAGCTTATGGAATGGGATATGGAGGGCAAAGGCTGCAACTAACTTTCTGTGATGGTCGCTTGCCCTCACTTGAACAAACCTTATCTTGATCTCTGGTGCTAATTAAATTGGCCCCGTGAGCCTCAGGTAACAGTTATCAATAGTTGTTGTCTCCTTGTGCTGCATTAACAGTAGTAATATATTGCTTCACAAAGTAGTTTTCTCTCCATTTAATCTGACTAGGGACACATGAGTTCAGCAGCAGTAACCAAATGGTCCAACGTGACCACTCCTTTCTCCAGTCCATGATTGCCCTATGTTGTGGCATGAAATCAGTGATCATGGTCGATGTCCCAAAGTAGAGTTTATTAATTAACTAATACACCAGTTTGATTAGTTTATGCAGAGACTCTACATTTCTTACTGTAGTCATGCACACACTAGAAAGATAAATGTCTGTAACATGCTTACATGTTGGCACCAAAATTTGATCATGTTCATCAGCAAAGAAAAAATTACTACGGACGGCAAATTTTAAATAAACAAGGTATTACTGTATTAGAAAGGCTCAATTCAGTCTCATCAACCTCCACTATCTTTATTATAAAATGGTTGTTGGTTGCGTTTGGGCATTGAGTGCTCCCAGTATTTTAATTTTCTTGTTTGTATTCTGTAGGAAAAAAGGGACTGCACGGCAGACAGAATGGCTTGTTGCATGTAGATATACTAGATAACCACCACTTGAGAGTTGAAGGTATGATGCCTTCAAATCTTCAAATGCTAGCTTGTATGATAGCCCTTCAAGGATTTTTTTTTTCTTCAAAGCACTCTCTTCAGTCCAGTGTCAAGATCCCTTCATTTAGTTCATAAACGGACTAAACGCCATTAAGAGGCCATGTGAAATGTTGGAGTTCTCACCTCAGTAGGGAATGACCTAAACTACATAAATATATCACTATCTTCTCTGTTCATTGGATTTATCTAACAATCAAGATTAAGATATCCTAAGCATATAATACTTGGTTTGTTCAACTACAAGCAAGTTGTTGCCCTTCTTTTGTCCTAATTGTCTGTTGCGAGAATGCAGTCGAGTGCCAATTGTCATCTTGTTCCTCATTATCCGCCAGAGGATGTAAGGACGCCATTTAATCAGGATGAGGTCCCATTCTGACTGGTTCAGGATATTCCACATCTCAATTAAATAAAATGCCCATGAATCAGGTGAGTGATGAATATACTAAATTCTTTTTCTTTTCCTTTGCCAGAGTAAACACGGCATAAAACTTTCCATTGTAAGATGGATTATTCTTGAATTGTGTTGATCATAACAATTTCTTAGTTCATTTTGGCCTGAGGAATATTTGCTTTTGTCTGAGCCCCAATTTTGAAAGGAAATAATTCACAGAAAAAGAATTAAAAAAATATTTTGTTAGTTTTGGTTTTGTTGGAAGGGAAGAAAGAAGTAGAATTGTCTCTCCGGCAACCTGAAGCAAGCAAAATCATCAGCTCCTTAGGACAAATGCGACACAAGTACCACCAAGCGCGTCAGTCCACAGACATGGCTTCAGTTTCCTTCATTTAAATCACAGCTCTAGTAGGTCGTTTGAACAAGATCAGTGCTCTTAAACTTGAACCAGCTTGTGAAACTGTGTGCTGGTCCTCAAATCTGATTAGACCAACTCGGCTTCTGGTTCTTAGATTAACCGGTTGAAGTCGTTCGACCCGGTCTCGGTTTTGAAAACAATGATTAAGAGAGGACTCATGATTTCGGGGTTCCATGATGTATCATTCATTTCATCTACTGTTAGCTTTTGTGCACTTAGAAGCACCATTATTGCAGGCTTGCATTTGCCAGTTGCCACCATGGAGATTTGAGATTTCAAGTGCAAAAGTTGGATTTCTTTAATGCAAAAAGCATCCGCATGGCTGAGTTAACCAGGTTCCAGGTTTCCAAAACCAAGTTGATCGGCCAAAAAAATAAACTAAACCCAGATCGTTGATCCCACATATGGTTTATTATTCCCACTAGAATTAACAGAAAAGATTAGTCGCATAATTTAGATTTATTTTAAAAGAGTTAATATAATTATTGAACTTAAGACAAATCGCAACCAAACATAAGCACTAAAAATGAATCCAATAATGAATCAGTTCGCATTTGTAAACTTTTGACTCAAACAGTAGAAGATTGAAAGGAATCTATTCCACCAGCAATTCAATAATTACATTGGGATAAAAAGTTGACAAATTCAGTAGGAAAATTTGGCTTTGATCTTAATAACGGGGGAGCAAATTCATTCCCACTGTCCCTATCTATAATTAATAATTAATGTGTTCAAGAATTGATTCTTAACCGAGAATAGTGTGATTAAAATTAGTACTTTAAGTCATTTGAAAAAATATCCATTATTATTTTTTAAATATATATGTTGATATGTTTATTGACACCACATACTTATGAGTATGATACAGAAAATTCAACTACAATCTTTTTTATCTAATGTCTTGTTAGATTTAAGTCTACCAAATTGATTGATTCACTTAACTAATATGCCCCTTTCAACTCACCAATCATTAGGTTCAATAGGTCAACTTAGCCCTTCGTAATACATAATTTTAAAGTTTATTAAAAATTATCTTTAAGAATAAATATATAGAAAATAATTATTTCTTGTTTTAAGGAATAACTAGATTTTGTTCGTTGATTGAAGGAAATTCTTTGACAGAAATATCCATCAGAGTACATCCGTAGCATAAAAAACAAATTCCCCTGGACCAAGAAATTGGCAAAGGGAGATCTAGCACAAAACACAATGCCTAACCTGATAACTCTCTTAATCTCACCTCATGAAGATCAATGAAATCGCTATACCGCCCAGCAAATGCAAATTGATGATAGAGATGGTAGGCATCACAAAGGTATATGATCATATACCTCTGGTCACAGCCGGCAAACAAGTTCCAAAATAAGTTTGGAAAAGTGTGTTAATGCCAGCCACGAACAGCAATGTATGGACTATTCTAGCTTTGTCATCCTAAAAGAGAGTAAGGTATAACTCAAATTTATAGAATACAAAGTGATAAAATGGGCATCGGCTTGATACTTAGCCAAGCAAAACTGTTTCGGTTTGAGCAGAAGATTTGTTTGATAAAATGGGCATCGGCTTGATACTTAGCCAAGCAATGTCTAGATTTTTTTAATAAATTCTACCAACCATATATCAACTTTTGGCAAGCTTATTATATATATGCTAACATTTTGTATTGTTCAAAACACACAACCATGGACCTTTCATGTTTACCATAAGTTTGCATGTATTTTGCCAAAGTACAACGACTAAAATACCTCTTCCTTAACCCTTCTCTTGAGCCACATGCATGTCAAAAAAGTAGAAGCATTAGACCCACCAAGGTGTAATATTCTTGCATCTTAATCTACCTACATTTTTGTTGGAACCCCTCACCCTCCCTCAACTCTTGCTTCCTCCTCCGTGTCACTATTTACACCTATATATATGTTGCTTTCAGCTGCAATGGTAACATCGAGATCAACTCTCGCACCCTAATCAAAAACATCTTGACGACTAAAACGACCTTCAATTAATGTAATACGGGAAACATTCCATCTTTATTGGTTCATAGTGTTTTTATTTTTTATCAATGATTTTATGTTTTTAGTTTTATAGTTGTTAAGCTGTTTTGGTCCAAATACCTTACTGCGTCCATTTGTTTTAACTAAAATACCTTAATAGTTAAAAAGGCTCAAAATTATGTTATCATTGTTTCTACTAGTCGGTTAAGCGTATTTCTTATCTTTCTACGTGATTTTGTATTCTTTTAGTGTATCACCGTGGTTTGGATGGCTAAAAAATTATTGATAGCGCTAGATAAATGTGAAAGTAAAAGAAGTGAAGAGGAAGGAGATTTCATTACGAGTGAGATTTTAGTTCCATATTAGAAGTTTAAAGGTATTGAGATTAGTTTATAATATATCATAAGTATTGATATTATAAACATATATATGGGAGAGACTCTTTTAGACACACGACGAAAATTACTTCCTAAGCGCTCATCTTCTCATCCCGAGCACCACTCAACACCATTATATCTTTAATAGTTTTCTAATAGTATTTTTAATTTTCTATTAATGATTTTGAGACCTTTTAGATTATTAATATATTTTGGTCAAAATATCTTAATGTCTAACTCAAATCATGTCATATGAACATCGATCATTACTTTTTTTTATTAGTCTTCTAATAATGTTTCTATTTTGTATTCATTAATTTTGGTCAAAATATCTTGATGGCTTAAAAGAATTTTAAAAACTATCATATGAAAATCATTGTATTCTTACTAATCTTTTCATTGATTTTTGGTCAGTTTTGAGCTTTTTCGGCACCACAACAACTTAAGATTAAAAAAATACACTTAAATTTACAACATATGATTCTTATTACATCCTTAATTACTAGCCATTTGATAATCTTTCCCATCTTTATTTTAAGTTTTTTTTAATCATCAACTTATGCTTTAGTCAAAAGTCAAAATATTTTGATGACTCAAAAAGACTTAAAATATTTATAATATATGTTGTGATTTTGATACTTCAAGTAGCCATAAAAAAAAATATTAAACATCTTTCTTTGCTATATATATCTATTTTACAATAAATTCGAAATCATAATCTTAAAAAGGCAATAAGGAAATATTCAAATCATTGTAATTTGTTAGGACATCAATTTAATACCTCCTTTTTTTTTCTTTTAAAGGACGAGAAGTTTTCTGTCCAAATTCATCACCATTAAATACGGATATTTCAATTTTAGATACCAATTAAAATAAAACAAATGAAAATTGTAGGAAGTTATATTTGATTTCCTAAATTTAATCTCTGCAAGACAAAATTGTAAACAATGTATTCTCCAACCTAAAAGATCTTCCTTAACATTCAAACCTTATTCCAATGCGTCCTGCGCCTTATGAACAGGTCAAAAGAGCCTTCCACCGCACGGACAAACGAACGACGAGGCATCAAGCATGGGCTCGATGAAGACCAGGTCGTTCCTGAGCTTAATCGTCTCTTTCTCCATCCTCCTCTTCCTTTCCTCCCTCTTCTCCTCCAATCCCTTGACGGTCATCTACAACGGAAGCTTCAAACTGTGGCACCCGGCCGCCGACCAAACCATCACCAGTACGTGCATGGTTTTGTGTTGTTTTTTTTGTTTTTTTTTGCTTTCTTTCTTCCCATGCATATATGCACAATTGCAGGATCCAGTCATCTTGAGCTTTATTTCTTGATCTTTTAGACGACGATTGCGATTTGTTCGACGGGAAGTGGGTGAGGGATTATGGTGGTCCGGGTTACACTAACCGGTCATGCCGGATACTGCCGGAGTCGCAGAACTGCGACAAGTACGGGAAGGATCAGGACTTTGTGAATTGGCGGTGGAAGCCGGCGGAATGTGATCTCCGGCGGTTCGACCCGGTGGCGTTCCTGGAGGCGGTGAGAGGAAAGACGATGGCGTTTGCCAGCGACTCCGTCGGCCGGAACCAGAAGGACTCGCTCGTCTGCCTCTTGTCTCAGGCGAGTATCTGTATCAATGCCTGCATTAAGATTACAAAGATCTTGAAAATATCTGACTAATAATTCTGTTCTGATAAACAGGTTGAGGATCCACTCAATCTAAAAGGCGACAAAGAAGAAGACCAGATCAGGAATTGGTACTTCCAATCCTACGATTTCACCCTCATGCTCTTGTGGACGAGATTTTTAGTGCAAGAACAAGAGAGAGTGGTCAATGGAACAGGAACAGGGGATTTTGATCTGCACCTGGACAGGGCTGACACTAACTGGACAGCCAAGCTTCCATTGGTAAACTACCTGATCATCTCCAGTGGGCACTGGTTCTTCAGGAACCTTTACCTGTACGAAAACGGCAAAATCATAGGGTGCGTCTACTGCGGCCAGGCGAACCTGACCAACTACGACTTCACCTTCGCAATTCGAAGGGCCTTCAGGACGGCTCTCCAGTCCATCAACAGGTGCGAGGAGTGCGAAGGGATGGTAACTTTGGTGAGAACCTTTGCACCTGCACACTTTGAGCACGGTGCATGGAACACCGGAGGATATTGCAACAGGACCAGACCATTGAATGAAACTGCTCTCAGGTTGAGTGGCACGGACTGGGACGTCAGAAATGCTCAGGTGGAGGAGCTGGAGAACTTCAGAATGGAGAAGACGAAATGGTTTGGAGCTCTAGACGTAACAAAAGCCATGTTGCTGAGGGCAGATGGGCACCCAGGGTCGCACTGGAACAATGACTGGAACAGAGGGTTTAATGACTGCGTGCACTGGTGCTTGCCGGGTCCTATCGATACCTGGAATGAGATGTTATTGGCAATGTTGATAAAAGGATTCTCAGATGTTTAAAATGTAGCAGGTAGCTCAAATCTCTCTCTCTTTTTCTTTTTTTTTTTTTAGTTTGAAACATGAGACAGATCCCAAGGATTATGAAATGAAAGGATCAACCAAGAAAGATTTTTTGAAATTGATACTGAACTGATACAGCAGCCGCCAAAGCGAAGTGAATGGATCAAGGGAAGAGAGAAAAAGAAATATGAAACTGCAAACTTGTAACTGGTTCGATTAGTTTAGACGACAACGTTCATTTTGTCTCCGTTTGTTTCCTTCAGTGATCTTTAAATTGAGGTTTCTTTAAATCGCCACAGAGAAGTTAGACAATAAATTGAATTAAGTGAAAATTTGATTCATTTCGTATCAGTTTTCTTTGGCTTTTTCAGATTAAAAAGCCTCTTCGCGTAGGAATCAGCAAAAAGAAAAGAAAAGAAAAAAAATACATTCAATTAATCCTTAATGGCTGATTCAATTTTATAAAAATATATTTATCGATCACAGAATAAATAATGAACGATCTAAAAATTTAACATTGTTCTATTTAAGAAAAAAAAAATATAAATATATTATAATTAAAAATTAAATTATAAATATTTAAATAATAATCTGAATATTCCATTATTATATCATAATCTTTTGGGGAGAAAAAAAACAGAAGGCATCATGAACAATATTAGTGAAGAATGCTATGTCATTTCCATTACTTGTAAGCAAACACAATCTTTTAAAAATGACATTTATTACCACAAGTTACTGATTTGGATATTTAGAGAAAGAAAAATGGAAGAAAAACGGTGAGGCGGTTTAAGTTTAGAACCAAAACCAGGCCGATGATTAAAACTTAAAAAAAAAAATGATTAACCAGGTCGTAACGGCGGACCTGGGGTGACCGGCCCGGCCCCACGGAAGTTTCCCACCGGCCACCAGGGTAAATCGGGAAGCGCTAATGGAGGCCCATCCAAAGGATCAGTATTCTAAGGCCCGCTTCTCATTGGAGGGAAAATTCCCTGCAATGCGCCGTAGCTGAAATTCGAACCTTAGACCCCTTAATTAACCATTGGAGAGTTTAACCATTGCACCATTGCTCCGGGGGCCGATGATTAAAACTTAAGGATAATACAGATGGCGAAATTAAGGAAATCAATCTGCTCACGTACCAGTGCAGACACCTGTCATCATCGAAAAGGACCCGTGGTGAAGTCCATTATCATGGTTATTAAAGAAAGAAGTGGTAAACAAAGCGCACCTAAAATTGGGTAAGTCGAAAGGGTACGTTGATTTTGGATTGGCAGGAGTTGCGAGTCACACGTGGCAGTTCCGTGCACCGCAAGGATATGCAATGATTGGACGGGAAGCGGTTCGCCGCCCGTTTACTTGCCGGGGCACCCATTGGAACTCGTGTCTCCGGTTGAATGATGCTGGATCCGCCGTCAATCCAGGAAACCGATGGTTGACGGACTGTCGTCGCATAGGAGTTTATATGCGCCACTCTCACCGGAGATCTGGTCCGCCCGAGAGATGGCCTCGCGATCGCCGCAGGACGCGTGGCCGGTCTGATGACAGCCCTCGCAATTAATTAATTAGTAGATCGACCGCATGACTTCCATGTGCGTCCGGGGAGCTATAAACTTATCCCATCTCACCCGCCGGGTCTCGCCGTCTCTCTCTCTCTCTCTCTCTCTTCTCGCACCCTCTTCAATCTCGGTTGCCGATATTCTGAGGACCGCCGGACGCGTTCAATGCGTCAGCTGTGAAACCTCTTTGGAATTTTAGATTCTAAAACATCAGGCAGGAGCTTCTTTTTATTATTATTATTATTTGGATTTCTCATCCTTGACGCTTCTCTTGCGGATTTGTGGGAGTTCAGAGTGGAAGATATTTAATTTCTTGTTGTTTCTCTCCTTTGCGATTTGATTCACAGGTATATTTCTTCTGATTGGTATTGTTGGCATTCATTTTTTTTTTTTTGAAGTGATGTTATAATTATTTTAGCAGGAGGAGTTGAACTGAAAGCTAATAATTTTCACTTATTAATTGCTGAAGTACGATTTACTTTGTCAGTAATTAGGACGAGTTTGATCTGTTTCAGAAAAGTTATTCTCTTGGTTAGTGGGTTTGACGATTTAAAATTGTTTCGGCAGATTCGTGGGACATTCTCCTCTCAATCATTTCTTAGTGTGAGATCGTTTTGAGAACGGGATTAGTGGTGTGATTCGGCCAAGTCAGACTACTATGGCTTTCCCACGTTTCTCTTTATGGATTTGGGGCGAGAAAGATGATGAACATCCCAATTCGGCACTCATCCCTCCTGATTTTCCTTCAGGATTCAAGGATTCGTATTACTTGAAGTTTCCACCAGCTAATGGACACAGGGCAATGCCGAATTGGAGGAGAAATAAGAAAAGGTTGCAAAGCCACGAAGAAAGGTGGATAGACAAGGAGTATGACACTGTTCTTGTTCCCTCAGATGGTGGATGCATGTCAGGGTCGGAGTCTGATGATTCTGACTGGTCTATTGGTTGGTTGGAACCTCATGGACCCGAATTTGAGAGCGACGCAGAAGCTCAGAACAGCTTTGCGGTCTTGGTGCGGTGTTATGGACGCGGCCGCAATGAGCAAGCAAAAAACTCCATAACTCATGCCCTGGGTACCCTCAGCCATATGGATGATGATCTTTCAGGTGAAACAAATAGTTGTGTCTTCTTTGGTATATATGATTCTTTCGTCATGTTGCTTGAAGTAGTTTGCCAGTTTGAGATTCCATCCCCTCTTGCATGCATCCTACTTGAACTAAATTATATTTTTCTTTTCTAGTACATTATGCTTGATGGATTCAACTTTCATTTTTACAATGTTATATTGGCCACATCATTCTAGTTTTCCTAAATTTTGTTAGTTCTCAATGCCAAACATGCAACTCTTGGCTTGTTTTTGGTGCTACTTATTGAGCTGCTTCTAGTTTTATTGATGCAGATGGAAACAAGCGTATGGAGGAATGGCTTTCTTCTCTTTGAAGCATTTGACTGTAAATTACTAATTGATAGCTTGGCCTGATGAGGTGTGAGGAAAAAAAATGCAAATGACAACGTTTAATGTGAAAGTAATAGAATTGTGAAGCAATGGGGTTGTCTTGGTGCATAAGCTCTCGCCGGATAACATTTGCTTGGTGGTATCTTGGAAGGAAAGAAGTTTACTGATCTTGCTGCTTTGCAACCTTCTGAAGGTTGAAATATTCTCCGGAGCTGTGGGTTAAGTCAAATTGTTCAGTGCTGCGGGATAAAAGCAAAGCAATTGGAGAAGTTAATATGACTTTGTGACCTTCCTAAGGTTCAAATCCTCCTTGCAGGGAATGGTTGTTATGGATCATTTCATTCTTTTTGCTGTGAATATCACCTTATTTTCCGTATCCGGTTGGGAATTTCCACCATTCCGTAATGTACATGTGGTTGTAAAAAATATAAACACCAATGTAAATATGGCGCCATCGGTTAGGAGATTTTGTTGTAAACATTGTGCTTTTAGGGAAGGCCAAGTTCCAAAACTATTGTAACGATGACAGGATTCTTATTCCTATGCAGTTTGCAGTTTGCAGATTTTGTTGTAAACAGGACTTACAATCAACAAATAAAGTAAACAGTTAGATTCCCAAGCAATCCAACATACATAGGACTTACTAGACACGTCCAAAACATCATCCACTCATAGACATAATGAATACTAGTGAAGAAGATGAAGCAACAGCAAGTGGAAACCAAGCTATATATCTCATGCTTTCGACTGCTAAACGTCAACTTGATCGTTGGAGCTTCTCAAGGGAGGAGAATGCTTTCCACACAATCCAACCAATGCTCCAGTTGGGCTTCCTCCTCCTTCTGGTACTCTGTGACGGCACCGCCGGGATAGTAGTTGCAGCCCCCATCGCTCACGTCGTCCTGATCAGCATGGAGACCGGTCTCATGCAGTCCCATGCAGTGGTAGCTCTCAGGGAGGATTAAAGGCTGCCGGCCGTCCGCCAGCAAGTGATGAGCATCTACTTCATCCATCGCATTTCCGCCGCTGCCTGTGCTCAATAGATCGCCCACCTTCTGCTGGATGCTCAGGTTCAGGACGATTGTCTTACCACTAGATGCTGCCTGATCATCCGGAGTGACACTGGTGACTCCAGATACTGCTCCCTGTTCATTTGCTTGCAGCTTTTCTAACAATAAGTTGACCTGTAAGACGTAACTACTGGGTGGATAAAGTGAAAGGCCAGATTATCTCAATTGGTAGTTCAAGCTAAAACCATCGCCCTAAACTACAACTATCCTATAGCGATAGATCATGTGGTGTTTCGTTCCTCTAGCCAACAGGATTCAAATTAATAAAGAGCTTAATTATTTTCCATGAAACGCAAAAATGAAATGGATCAACAGAGAGCGTAAATGCTGATGATTCTCCTCTTTGTAACACTTTATCTTCCTATTTCATCCGAGGCCTATTGATTCAGATGACAATCAAACAGATCAAATTGTTCCTACCAATCATTTTAACTTAATATGATTAACAAGTACAATTTAAACCCTATTGGCTTTCAGTTCTCAATACCACTGTTTGAATTAATCCAATCAAGTTGATTGACAAAGCATTGTAGTTGAGTAGACCTTTAAATTTTTCTAATTTATATGTGCGCAAAACAACCAAGCAGTTGACCTGATGTATGTAATATTTTATTCTCAATTGAAAATACAAAACGCAGTAGTTGACAAAATAAGGGAAATTTCAGTGTCATTCTATGAGATCTCCGTGATCTTAGAACTAATTATTTTGTAGCTTGATCAATAAAATATTTAGATAGGGAAATTAAACTGATGTAGGAAGAGAGGGGGGTGGTTCACCTGTGAACGCAAGCAGTTGTTGTCCTCGAGAAGGGCATCGTGGTCAAGGAGGAGTGCGTCATAGGAGGCCTTGAGACGGTCGAAGTCACGCTCCACCTGTTGGTTCTTCCACCGGGCACGGCGGTTCTGAAACCACACCGCCACCTGCCTCGGTGGCAACCCCAATTTCTTAGCCAGCTTGCTCTTGCGTTCCGGCTCTAGCTTGTCCTCCTCCTCGAAGCTCCGCTCCAACATTTGTATCTATTTCACTTCAAAACTACATCAACTTGATTTATATATATGTTTATCAAATAAAAAATTGCAGATTTTTATGCATAATTGAAGTAAAACTACTTGATCCCCATCGTTTATCACTATGCACAGAATGTCAAACGCCCAAACGAACTTTCCCCAATCTCATAAAAAAAATATGATTTTTCTGCAAAATTCGGATTGGTTCATGAAGTATGACTGTTATCACTTTTATCTTCAATTTAAGAATTCGTTTTGTCTCATGGGCAATGATTTCGTCTCAATTATTTTTGTTTTCTTTCTTTGAACATCGGGGTTGATCACCAATGATTCTAGTAACCAATACGTTTATCCACCCTTTTTACGAATCCCGCTTGTCGATGGAGTATTTTAGAGAAAGCAAATTTATTTTTTCTTGGGAGTTCACTGTTTACCTGCTCCGAGGTGAGGCGGCGCTTCTTCTCCGGCGGAAGCACCTCATAGTACTCCTCGTAAATCTCATCCGGCGACGTGAAGAACGGGCGGCGCTTGTTCGCTCTGCCCTCCTCCGCTATCCCTACCACAGCCGACCAACACAAAAAACTTGTCAGTTTGTACTGGAATTAACCCTAACCCAAATCCAAAGCCAATTCATCAAAAGGAGCGGTAATAGTTATTACCTCCAGAGCCCGAGCTCGCGCTGCCTAAGAGTATCAAGCGGCCGCCCGGAGAGGAAGAGGAAGCGGAAGAGAAAGAGGAATCGAAGATCAGACATCCGGAATCCATCCCCATCACTCGAATCTTATGATCGACGTCCAGATCTAGATCCCAGAGAAGGTATCCCTTCCCGTTCACTCGCTGCTAGCTAAAAATATGTACTATTCTCCCTCGTTTCTTTATCCGGCGATCGATCGAAGGGGATAGGTTGATCAGTCTATAAGAAGAATAAAGCGACGACGGAGATCATCTTGTGGCGGAAGAAACTGGTACTCCACAGAAGACGAGTCGAAGATTTCATCGGGGTGAGAGAAAATCCCATCATGCAGCGACGATTTGAAACAAACAAGGGCAAGGAGAGGAAGAAAAAAGAGTCTCCACCACCACTTCCTTCCGGCGGAGGCCCGCCGGAGAACGCCTCAGATCGGGGAGAAGAAAGAGAATCGGAGGACGCAGATGCTCAGAGGAGCGAGGGAATCCGCCGGCCGGGGCTGGAGATTCCACTGAAATGGGTATTTCAGTAAAGCTACAGCTTCATCTCGTAAAGTTGGGGGCATCGAAGGCCGAAGGGGTTGGATTTTATAGAGAAAGTCGCAGTTCAATGACGGAATTGCCCCTTAGCTTGTTTCGCGTGAGAGATAGAGTACGGCGTTATCCGGACTCCGGAGGTTAAAGCCTGATAAAGACCAGATGTCATCGCACCGCCGATAGTTGGTAAATCCCATAACGGTGGATGAAGGTGCCGTTGGAAAGAGGTTGATAATGACATTAATAATAAAATTTCTAAGTCATTTTATAAAAACTACTAAATATTAAAGGTCATTTAAAAAAAAATCCAATCAATTAATTAAGTGAAAATTAAAGTAAGGGTACTTATCAAAATATCTTATTAAATATTAAAAAGCATTTAAAAAAATTAAAGGAAAATATTTATTAAATAAAGTTAATTTACAATTCCACTTGGCATGTGGCAAGGCGTGTACAGCTTTTGGACATCATTTTCTGGATAATTGACTATGGCTTATTAATTTAAATTATCACATATTTTTTCTTCTTAGATGGGTAATTGTATAATGTAAAAAAAAATGATTTCTCACTATTTGAAAAGTATAAAATAAGATTGAATTTTTTTTCTCCTTAAATTCTGATATATATATAATTATTCAGTCTTTTCAAGTTGTGAAGGATCATTTTTAATGAAAAGAAAATTTCTGCTTTTCACTCTGAAAGCCAATTATAATCCATTTTTAGCTTAAAATAATTTAATTTATAACTTTTTCTCTATTGAATCTGCTATTATTTTTTTTTCAAAAGAATTACGTTGACTAAAACCGTTTAAAATGAAAATATTATTATTCCATGAAGTTATGGGTATTTTAGATATATAAAATGGAAATTACAGAGTGCATGATCTAGCGAATGAACCCTATACAACAATAAAAACAATTATAATTAGTTGTAAATTGAACTATGACTAAATAAGACAGTATAACCAATATCTTGCAATTGTTGACATCCTCTGCCCTTTCTCCTCCAACTAAAGTTGCTTAGATGTTTGCATCAAACACAATGATGAAATAATCAAAATGTCTAAATGTTTTTAGATATTTGGAATCTGATCGAATTCATTCATATCTAGTCCAAGGTTATATATCTAAACAAAGTTTCTGATACGATGCTATAGTTCGAGGAGAGGATTGTGAGTCTTCACGGGCGGAGCGAGTAGATGATCATTATATAAGATTTTGTCATTAAAAGATTTAGAGATTAATTTTTGATAATATAATATTTATCAGATTTTTATTTTCTCTCATGTAATGATCATTATTTATTCATGATTTA
This sequence comes from Hedychium gardnerianum, assembly GCA_038050645.1. Lineage (NCBI taxonomy): Eukaryota > Viridiplantae > Streptophyta > Magnoliopsida > Zingiberales > Zingiberaceae > Hedychium > Hedychium gardnerianum. Next base: position 5,105,588 of record JBBUKS010000078.1, on the reverse strand, counting down.
TTTTTTTTTAAATGATTAAGATGATGATTTTATGAAGAGGATTGTGAAATTCCTCCTGTTTACTGCTGCAGCTCAGCTGAGTGCATTCATGGAGAGATCATGAATGAGCTAGGAATCCATGCTTCCTGTTTTTCAATTTGGAGAAGATAGTAGATTGAGCATTTGACTTTTAGATGTCCGTATCACGTTTTTAGGTTGGTTTTGTCCTTTTGTAAGGAACAATAAAAAAAGTCAGCTGGTTTCTGAGTTGGCTTAAACCAAATGAAAGAAAAGTCTACTGGTTCGCCATTGGCCATGAAGATCTTAATCCGTGCCTTCAACTTTCTGCAGCATTCAATATATAATTAAGCATGACTAGTTGGTTTACCTTACCATGAGGGTGGAGAGACGTTGACGACATTTTTGAATAGTTGGATTCAGGTGGATTATCTTCAAGAAGTGGACGGCGCATATCTTGGAGAATATTGCTCAGCATTTAAAATGTTTTTTATAATTTAAATATTATTTTTTGAATTAATTAATTTTAAAAATAATTGATTATATCTCGTAAAAAAAAATTTATTAATTATTAAAAAAAATCAAAAAACGCATCTCACTAGAAATAAAATTCCTATCGTGTATCATAGTTATAAATCAAATCTTAAATATCTAATTAATAATTAAAAAATCTTAAATCTAATTAATCGTTAGAAGCGTTACTATTCAGAAAAAGGGCACATCAACGGCATACAAAAGCTAAGTTGGTTATTTAAAAGACATGCTGATACATGATGGATAGTATGGCTGATTTTATTGTATCATAACACAACCGTATAATGAAGTACAAGACAATCAAAACACATTAAATCTCACTTGCCACATACGGCTAAAATTTAACAATAAATAGAAGAAGAAGAAAAAAGGAAACCTCATTTTAAATCAACCCATAATCCTCATGCTTGATTGGCTACAATTAATCCATACCAAATAACAAGGTCTCTCAAAATATTGTCCTAATGCAGTCACTGACCTTTTGGCATAAAAGGAAATTTGAAGTAATGATAAAACGAGAGAATTTTTTTTAAAGAAAAAAATGTAGCCTAGGACTTTGATTTCACTGATAAGCCTGTTTCAACTTTCTTAATTTCAAAAATCAGCATCCTCCACGTTTTGAGGACAAACATTTCTGCCTCATCATCTAATATAGACTGAAGCATTTCTAGCATTGTGGATGCTTGTACGTGATCTTTAATACAGGAAACAATGTAGTCCACCAAAGTGGCCTCCTCTTCTCCAAGGAACTCAGCTATCTTCTTTGAGATCCAAGGTCTCATTCTCTCATGCAATTGATGCTGCAAAGGACAAGGTATACATTTATCAATAGCAGAGAGCATAGTAGAAGAAAAAAGAACAACTATATGCCAGAAAAAATGTAACCCTTTTTATGAATCTTCAAGGAACTATATCTCCTTTAGCAGAATAGCATTGAAACAAATTCAACAGCTTAGTAGACTACCCTATGGCATTCAATACTAAAAAAACATTTGAATCCATAACACTATCATATATTAAAATTCATACAAGAAAGCATTACCTTGTCATAAACATCCCAATTAATTTCATAGACAAACAGTTCTTCCTTTGTTTTTGGAATCATATCAATCAACTGCTTGGCATCCAATAATTTCTTATTTTCAGTTTTTGGTTTATCTTCTCTGCTTTTTTCCCGATCAATATTCCTATCATGCATCTTCTCCCTACTTTCGTCTTTTGAACGGCTACTCTCATCATCATTCCAATCTCGATCCCTCAAATTTTGTTTGCCACTAGAACGTCTGCCCCTTTCCCTATCTATATCAGCCTTCTCATCTTTTGGGTTAGCACCAGATATGCGCTTGGCAAATTCAGCAGCAGCCGCCAAATTTGGTTGTGTTCCTGATGCATTTGCCTGGACAGCCTGTAATTCTTCAGTTGAATAATCAATTGGCACAAGAGGTCTCATTTTTTTCTCATCCAAATCCTCATCATCCTCTTCATGGAAAACTGAAGGGACAGTTGTACGTTTTCCTGAGCCAATTAACCCAAATCCAAGCTTCCGAGCTGGAGCATTATTGTTCTGCTTTTTGTCTGAAACTGCAATTGGTGCCATCATATTCAGATCATCGCCACTGCTGTTTCTAGAAATGCCATCAGCTGTGGTAGTAAAAATACAACATTTGTTATAAATGGCATGCTTATGCTTAAAATGAATCCATAGTAAACAAAGGAATTAAAAGTTTACCATCATTAAGACCATTTCTAGAAACATCATTAGCATGACTGGACGCAATTTGCTTTAGTTCAAAATTCTCTTCTTCTTGCATAGCATTTTCATCCTCCTGAGTAACCTGATCAACTGACTTTGACTCAAGTTTTAGTTGCTTTGTCACAAGTTTAGGTTGTTCCTCTGTTGCCCTCCTCTTGGCTTCAGCAATTTCTTCCTTTTCTTTCAATCTGTCTTCAAAATCCTCTCCCTTTTCATGCTGCCTTTTTCTTCTCTTTTCCTCAAGTAAACTAGTTCTACGCCTTCTTTTTCTCGAGTCATCACCATCATCACCACTACTTTCATCTTCCTGCCGCACTATCTCTTTCCACCGTTCCCGCTCTCTTTCTTTCTCCCGTTCCTTTTCATATTGTCGCTGGTATTCTTTCTCTCGTTCTCTAGCTTCCCATTCTTTAAGCCGGTCCTTGTACAACCGCTCTACTTCCCTTAATTTCATTTCCCTTTCCCTATCCCTCCTAACTCTCACTCTTTCTCGTTCCCATTCAACTCTCTCAAGCTCCCTTTCTTTTTCCCATTTCAGGTCACGTTCCCTATCTCGTTCTCGGCTCCTACTATCATGCCGCTTTGATCCATCAGGAGTCTCAGGCTTGTCACTTTCAGTTGTTGGTTTGTTTTCACCCATAGTGTCATCATCATTTTTTTCTTCAGCAGCATCTGCATGAAAGTTCTTCAGTCAACATTAGCCAGAACAATAAGATAGAAAGCATCAAAAGTTATGTAGTTTGGGAACTTATCGTACCACTTTTCATTATATCGACATCAGAATCCCCATCCTTTGATTTGGAAGGTGTGTCAGAAGTAGATTTAACAGATCCATCCACAGGCACAGGTGGAGGCAACGGTTTGTTCTTTAATCTCTCTTCTAACATTCCTGTAAGCTTTTCAAGAGCAGCTGCATCAAACTCACGATCTTCATCTGTGACTAGACCAAAACTCTTGTTTCCCACTTGGTTTTCTTTATCTTCAGAATCTTTTTTGGTTCCTTCTTCCATTGGCTTTGCAGACTGCCCTTGCTTTTCAATACTTTCTTTACTATCCCTTTCATTTGCAGGATCTCCAGTTTCTGCTTCTTTCTGCCTCTGTGTTTCAGCTTTCTTTTCAACATAACGCTCAAGATATTCCCTAGTAGCTTGGTTAATGTTCAACTGAACAGGTATCAGAAAGCATTAGATGAAACCACGAATTGCACTATTTGAGAAGGGGAAAAAAATATATGGAGACTGAGAAGCACAAACACAAATGCTTCATTCAATATTGATTAGAATTTGAGAGCATCTAAATAAGAAAAAGATACCGTAGTGGTCATTTTAAATTCCTAAAGTCAGAAAGAATTAGAAATTTCATACTGAAAGATCAATAAATTTCAAACATAATTTCAAAATGTATTATGTATCTAGAACATTTTGGAGGAAAAAAAAAAGAAAACAATATTCCCCCGTTCAGAGATTAATATGAAACCATGACATTGTCCGTGCCAGTTTGCTTCTCTCTAGTTGTTTAGTTGGAAGTATTAAGTACAGAATGCAGACGAATATAAGATTTGAAGAACAAGCTTCTTCCTTCTAGTTGGAAGGAAAATAGGTCCACCAAACTGACTTCCCTTTGATCCATAAGATCAAACAGCTGTGGTCAATAGAAACTCCTTAAGAAACAGATCATAGGTTATAGAAATGCAAAGTATCAGATAAGCAGCATTTTCTTAATTGCAGAACTGAACTCCCAGAAATCTATGCCTAAAAGCAACTGATAATCAATGAAATCAAAACAAAAGGGAAAGTACTACAGGTAACTCTTTCAAACTCAACAATAATTATTTTTTCTGGAAATTCACATAGCCGAAGCATAGTTTAAAATTCTCCGCTGTATTCAATGTTGCTGCAGCAATATGGAATTGGATGCGCTTAAGTGCCAGGTTCTGGTTCTTTTCTCCTTTCTCCTCAAACTAAAGGCGAAG
>JBBUKS010000078.1:5074410-5084443 GCA_038050645.1 Hedychium gardnerianum | reverse complement strand
CCAAATGGCGGAAACATAGGAAGTATCATAGAGAAGAGGAACACTGGAACTGAGAACAGACAACTCCAGAGAAACTGGTTTCTGTAGGCTATAGTTTCATGATGTCGTTCTGTTTCTCTCACTCTGGTTGTTGTATACAAGCTGGCATGATATAAGTTTGGGGTACTACCAGCTTCTTGTATGCATTCAATGAGGAACCTGGGGCCTGTAAGATCAGGATCATATGCAACTGTTACTTTATGATTTGCTTCATCAATTTCGACATGGTCTACACCCTCCACTGCTTCAAGATGAGACTTGATAATTGTGGCATCTTCTGGAGACTGAAGACCTTCAACTTTTAGATGAACCTTATTGACATCATCTCCAGAGTTAATGAGCTCAGCTCCAAACCCTGCATCCTCAATAGCTTCTAATAGGCGAGGAGAATCGGTGATATTGGGATCAAAGTGTATCTTCGCTTCTTCAAGAGCAAGGCCAACTACAGCCTTTTTAACACCATCAACCATGAGAAGTGTTCTCTCAACTGACTCAGAACAGCTTGTGCAGGCCATTCCTTTGATTCGAACCCGACATACAGCAATCTCTTGGTCTGGAATTTCATTGACTTCAAAGTTCAAGTCTTCTATAGCTTCTTTGATTCTTTTTGCCTGTTAGTGAAGAAAAATTGCACAAGGCAATAAAATCAACAACAAAAAAATGACAAAACAAAAACTAAATGCATCTCAATTTGCATAACTCAGAATAAGAAGGCTCAAATGTTTCTATTTGTGCTTTTGGCACACAATTCCGTACATTTAGGATAGTGTTATATCCAAGAAAAATATGTCGACTCGTCGGTAGCTGTGGTCAAGATATCAAACAAGAAAAGTTTCTCCAACTTACATTTATAAATTCAGGCCTGTATTTTATAACTGCTTGGCCTTGGAGAGGAGACACCAACACACTCTCAACTCCCTTCATATCCCCCACGACAGATTCTATTGATGCTGCACAAGAGGCACATTCCATTCCACCAATTCTAAACGTTACCTTCCTTGTCCTCTTATCACTTCTCGATGACCCTTGTGAAAAATCAACAGCAATGCTCTCAGGGGATTGAAGAAGTGGTGCTGTAAGACTATCCTTCCCATCCTGTTCCATTTTCTTTCAACTTGAAATTTTATCAAGTGCTGCATAAGTATATGGTCTGAGTATTAACAAAGAGACATAAACAGTAAAGAATGTCATTATGCAGATAAACTGGGTTTCTAAACCTCCATCAGTATCAAGCGAGAATTGAAAAACAAAACTTAAAGGATTCCAGACAGCATATTCTGCAATAGAAATCACTGATCCAGATAATGGAGGGTATATGCATCAAATGTAAGGGAAAATTTGGTAGACTTCAGACTAAGTTGAACATACTTTTTTGGGTTTCAATTAAGTTCGGGAAAATACTGCTGCTATCTTAAGAAGCACAAATTGAGTATGGTTGTCCATGAGCCTCAATGTTCAAGCTTATTTATTAAAACCTCAATCTTTATATTGAGCTCAAAGAGATATCACAATATTTATAATTTAGTTCAAACATTTATCTAATAAAAGAAACATATGTATTATATTATTGTTCATAAATACTAATGAACTCCTTGTTGAGGAGCATATTCATTTAGAGCCCTAAAATTGAGAAGTTCTTGACTCTTGAAGCATTTTCATTTGGCTCGTTTCCAATAAAAAAAAACTGAATAAATAAAATCTAAAATAGGAAGGGAACAAGAACATCAACAGATCCACCTTAGGAATCGTGACCTAATCCCCTAATACCACTTATCAGAATTCAGAGAAAGTAAAATTAAGAGCTTGCTGCTTATACGACATAGGGCAAGAGACAAACTGGGGAAACGACCGAAAAAATCACAAATCAAGGACTAAGTAAACTATCGAATTCAAAATCGCGATGGAGACCTGAGGAATCCTTGCGAACAGGCGTAGTTTTTCGTGGAGCGATTGAACTTTGGAGAAGGGCGGCAGGTGAGGACCAGGGTTGAAAAGCGTATAAACAAAAACTTTGCCAGAGGGAATTTCCGTTTACCACTTAAATATTTAAACTCTTGCAGAATAACTGGTGTGTTTGATTTAAATTATCATATGAAATTTTGATTATCGGATTATCAGATAATTATATAATTAAAATTATGAAAAATAAAATATAATTTAATATTGTTTAGTTCAACTCTAATTAATATAATACAAATTTATTTATTTGAAGGTTTTAGTGTATAACCTAATTTTATATTTACTGTATTAGCTTTGATTCAGCCCTCGGGATAATAATGCGATGATTAGGTCTTCTAATGGATAACCAAGGAATTTAAGTTCGAAATCTCAGCTACGGCGTATTGCAAAGAATTTTTCCTCCAATGAGAAGCGGGCTTAAGAATGCTGGTCATTTGGATGGGCCTCCAGTAGCACTTCCCGATTTACCCTGGTGGCAGGTGGAAAACTTCCGTGGGACCGGGCCGATCACCTCAGGTCCGACGTTATCCAACCTGATTAATCATTTTTTGTATTAGCGTGATTCAATACTCCTCTTAATTATTTCTCAAAATATTTTTATACATAGTTTGATATCTATAATATTTATCCATAATAAAATTTAAATTACATAATTATTACTCAAGATATTTTTATAGACCTCTAAAATACTTATCCCTAATAAAATTTAAATTACACTCCTCTTAATTATTTCTCAGAATTTAAAATACAACTTATACGTATTTTGACCTCTAAAATATTTATCTCTAATAAAATTTAAATTTCACACATCTTAATTATTTTTTTAAATATTTTTATAATATTTTAATTAATCCTCATTTAAAGTGTAGATCATTATTTTCATTGCAATAATTAGTTAGGTATATTTTTATCTCAAAAGGTAAATATCGAAGGATATTTTTGACAATTTTTTTTTATTAATCCCGGAATCAACAAAACTTCATTTTTCTAAGACTTTTCGATTCCGAATTACATGCTCCTGACGTGTCAGACATAGATCATTATTCGGGAATCGTTGATTCTCTAAATCAAACAGGATTTTTGTTAATAACCTTGGATGAATACATAAGATTATCAAGGATAACCCCCAACCAAACGCATCAATTTTAAAATTATCTAATACCGTCCATTGTGATTGGTGTTAATATAGTTTAGTGTTTGTTTTAATTATCTTGTTAAGTCGAATGCACAATTTGGTAAGTTAAAATACTTTGATGTTTTTGAAACTATAGAGATATTATAGAAATTGTGTAAATTTTGAGAAGCAAAATGAAAATTTTCCCTTGACTTTTTTAAATTTAGGCCCACTCTTTAAAAAATTATGCCGGCTAGCATTTCATAACTTGACTTGCAAGTTTAAATTAAGTTTATTTTAATCGTAATTATAATCACACCTATTTGTTTTATTTAATTTCTATATTATTTTAGAAAACATACTCCACTATTTATTTGGAAATAAAATTTAAAAAAATAAGAAAAATAATAAATAAGTTCAAAAAAATAATTATTTTAAAAAGAATATTAATTATTTAATTCGATACAGAGATATCGGTAACAGTGGATATCGATGTCTAAATCGTTGACAAGTCGGTCGTGAGTTCGTTTCGCTTCGGCTTCCTCGATCGCGTCCGTTGCCGGCGGCGGCTCCGCGAGGCTCTTCCTCCGCCCTCGGCGCGAGTCGTTCGAGCACGGCCTCCTGCCGATCCCCAAACTCATCTTCTCCGACGGAACCCTGATGCTCGCCCCGCTCCTACGGAGATCTGTCCAATCTCCGCACCGCGTTGATGCAACCGCCATCGCCGAATCTCTCCAGATCTCAGTCGACCACGCCCGTCTCGTCCTCGATGCGCTTGTCTCCGTCCACCCCTCCGATCCCGCCCAGGATGGCACCGTCACGTGTATGACCTCGTCATATTTCTTTACATCCAGTCCTACAAGCGGCGTGTTCCCCGGTTGCACAAGGACTCGGCTGCGGTCGCCGATGTCTGGCCTTCTACCTCGGCCTTCGACAGCTATCTGTCGGCCCTCTCGCCGCTTCAGGTGGGTGAAGTGCTTCGATCCTGAGTCACTCCGCCTTTTGAATAAAATATAATGCTTGATTCTTGTTTGCTTTAGTTTCAATTGCAGCTTGTACGAAGTAATAGTCGTCGATTTATGCCTTCACAAGCAGACGAATAAGCTCATCAGTTGTCATACATTCAGAAGCAAATGGGGAATATACTCTCCCTTTTGGCAGATCCTGTTGAAGGGGAGGGTGATGAATCTCTGGTTTGTCTCACTCAAATATATTTGCATTTACTGTGAATTTTTCCATTTTCCTCACATGCAGTCTAGGGTTACATGTCGGTCTGATTTTGCTTTGTGTCTGGTATATATCATGTTGGCAACTATGTTTTTCATTATTCAATTGGAAAGAGTATCCTAATGTCTGCCTCATATGGTTAGAATCTTAATACAATATTCTCGGTTACCTGTAGGTAAGATGTCCGTATGGGTAAGGGGATAGTTCTTAACGAAAATTGTATAGAAGGAACGGAACATGAGATAATAATGAAGATTTGAACCTAAATTAGTGACAGCTTGTTCTTGCATTAGACTCATCCATTTTATCATGAACTCCTGTATTATAAAATAGTACTGTATTCTGGAAAATACGCACCAAAATTGGTTGCCGTTAATTGTTCAATCCTTGTGTGTCTTTTTTCTTTTTATTGTAAAAATACTTCATCATGGATTTGGATAAATTGTTTCATATGAAGCAATTATCTTTTGCCAATGATTGAGTTCTTTCAAAATGTCACATGCCACTAATAGTTCCTATTGCATATTGCTTAAGTTGCAAAAAAAAAAAAATCTTGCTATTCTTTTCCTTTTTGTGTGAAAGCAATTGGCTTACAGGTTTTGACAATTGGAAAGATTTGAGCATCTTAGTTTCCTCCATTTTTCTGAAGGTATTCCTTTGAGACAAGCATCTCCATTTTTTGCTAATTCAGATGCAGATATGCCAACTGTTCCTGTTTCTGCTAGCCAAGTCCATGAATGGGTTGTACAAAACATAATTGCTTCATTGGAACACAATGCTGAGAAGGTATTAACCAAAGAAAATGGCGATGTTGATGTGCCTATGGCAGATATCGGCCTAAATCATTCAAAGAAGACTCAAAGCAGCAGCTCTCCTTCTGGGACCTCATCACCTGCTAATGCAGCATTCTTGAAAATTTTAACCTTTGTGGAGGGTATTTCAAAAGCTTCTGTAGTCAAGCAACCATGTGATATGAAAGGAAATTCTATAAAGGTTAGCCCAGATTTATTTATTATTTTCATTTTTACAAGTTGCAAGAAAATCAAGACCTTAAATTATTGCTGTACGATAAAATCTCTCTGAGTGCTGTGCCAGCCAGTCGTCTATTTCCTCCTGACGTCTTTCAAGATTTTGGCATATTGTTGTAGCTAGTAGAATGCAAATTTGGTTGTAGATCCCAAACATATAAACAGTAGCATAGCTTTTGTGGTGAAGCTAATTTGACAACATTTTTATGGTTATCCTGTTCATTTCATATTATTACTAATGCTTTCCATATCTGTAGTCTGTACAAGTAACTGATACAAATATTGAATGTTCTAGTTAGTGTCTCTGTTGCTTCCATCAACCTTGTTTGTGCATTTATTAAGGAAAATGATACCTGGACAAGTACTTTTGTATGATACATGACAATTAATGTAAGAATTGAGTATCTCCAAAGTTATAACAGTTTTTTGCTTGTAACAATTACTCTTAATTTCTGATATGGCGTTATGGTTTAAATACCAGAGCAATCATATGCTTCATTACAGGCTTGCTTCATGTTTTGGATTCATATTACTTCCTGCTTCAACATTCGGTAAGCTGGATCTTAAATTTTCTTTAGAGAAAACACTCACCAACGGGGCTTGCAAGTTGCAGCTTTTACAAATGGATCTTACATCTTTGCGTCCTCAATCATTCTGTGGCCGTCCATGGACAGTCGGAGACGTGCCACTGAAGCTCACCATCGTCTCACCCACCACTTATAAATTCCCATAAACCCTAGTTCAGCTTCACTGTTACCATTTGCACGAAGAAGAAGAATGTCTGTAATACTATGGATCAAGGTAATGTTTGCTTCTTTCCTCACTTCTCTACGCTCGTACTTCCACGACCTTGCCCATCTAGTTGTAGGCTCCACTGCGCCGCCGCGAGCACAACCATCTGCACCTCTGGACATCGAGTCTGGCGGAGATGCTCTGCCAACTGACGGCAAGCAAGTCAATGGCCTGTCCTTGAGAGAACTGGCGCTTCCCTTAAGCACATCCTCTCAGTTACAGCCCCCTGCTCACCGTCATTTGCTTGGCTGTCTTCTCTGTCAAGTCGCAGCCTCTTCGGGTGCAATATTACTACTCATTACAAGAGTAGTTTTTCCAATACCTCCCATTCCAAGATAGACATTTGATATTAGAGTTCCAAGATCAAGTTCAGAAAGATCTCACTCCATCTTTTCCGACCGAGAATCAGTACCACGCCAAGCCTTAGCAAGATTGCAACAAAGGTCTGACGGTGCCATGAAACAACAATTCTTCCATGTCCTTTACCTTTGTCTTCCAAGCAGATAGAGGTATTCATCGATGACGTCTTCTATCTTGAAGGCTATCTCCCTCACCCAATACACAATTCATGAAGAATTTACGTGTGTTATGGCATCAAATCGTTTGATTGAATGCGAACTCAGTTGAATGCATCGAGAATAAAAGTCATAAAGGTAAAGGAAATCGCGTCACCTGTTCGATCCAAGCTCGATTGCATTGTTAGTAGCAGTAGCAGTCGACCAATTAGAGTCTTCGAGGAAGGCTTGCATCACCTTGATCTTGGCTGTGATTCGATCTACGCAGCCTCCATCGCACTCACTGCCCTCTTTTGCGTGGCTGTGAAGCTGAAGCAGCTGCTGCCTTCCTTTATATAATAAGAAGAAAAAGCTATGGACATTTAAATTAAATGAGGTTCAAAGAGCACAGCACATTCTTTACTTAGCTGGAAAGACGAATATTGCTGTACTAGAACCAACAATTCACAGGGATTGGGAGAAGAATATTGGCTTCTGATGGAAGGAAAGTGCACGAGATCATATCGAAGGATCACATAACTCCCTCTCAATTGCCTTAGGATCCTATCTGTAATTCCAACTTTTACCATGCTTTTCTATCTTGATAACCTTCCACTTTGTACTTTGTCATCTTTTTCAGATAGGGAATGTGCTGTTTAGCTAGATTTGATCTGCTGGGGGGACACATTCGACATCCATGTTGAGTATTGAAAATTAGGGCAAAATTTATCAGGAACTGCAAAAACAACTACTGAATTCGATAAGAGCTGCTTTAGTACAAGTTTGTAGTTTTGGACATCTCAGTTCATTTTGTTTCTGGTCCTACTCTGTCAAGCTTATTATTTGATAATAATAATGTGACAAAAGGTGATTCGTTAATTTCAAGTGTCTTTTACCACCGATCTTATTGTGAGACGAAGGAAATAAATTATGATAATTGAACTGTCTCTTTATATGGGAGAAATTTTATTTTCTAAGAAATTATTCTCTCAAAAAGTTGATCTATATTTTAATGTGATAATTTATCACTCAAGTACCAACTCGATTATATCCTTAGGAGCTTATGTGATGTCCTCATGGGATCAGCTGATGGCTAGTGCATGAGGTGTTGTCATCGTGAGATCTGAGGGTCAAATTCTGGCCAGTAGTCAGGTTCCTGCCCTCCTTATGCACTAGTTACTGTTCGGGCTAGCTAGACTAGTTCTCATGATTTACTTCCTTCATGTTGGTCCTAGGACGGACTGGCGGGGGCGCTGGGGGCGAACGTTTCGCCTTAGGAGCCTATGTGATAATGATCATGAATTCTACTATAGTGATGAGTTTATTTTATTATTTTATTTTTTAGTTGATATCATATATTTAAATTTTTGGTCCGACTAATTTTAGGAAGATCGATTCGGTTTTATAAAAAAAATTATCGATCATCCTAATAAATTAAAAAATATATACGTGAAAATTTACGTTTTTGGATTCGATATTCATGAAGGAGGGACCTAAGCAACTAGTGGCATCATTAAGATTGAAATTATTTTCATAATTTTTATTGTCCAACTAAAGCAGTTCTGATTTTGGTTGATCACAACAAAATAATAGTTAGTTGAGTTACTGTCCCCCGCTAAACATAAAAAATATAAAAAAATAAAAAAAGGAGTGTAATCTCGGATTTGATTATTACTTCGTTGTTTTGCTCTGGAGCTTCGTCATAAATAGTCAAAATCCAACAAAACAATGACTCATTTATTTGCACGGCCTGCAAGAAGCTAATTAAGACCCCAACTAGCCCCCGGATTACGATGTAATAACAAATGCTCATATTATGACTCAAGCATGTGTAATTCGATGTAATTATAATATATTTATAAAGATTTTTTTAAAATAAAATATATAATCAAAAAATATTAGATTTCTAAATGATCTATTACGAGTGTTTTTTAATTTATTCTGATGATCGATAAAAAAAATTTCATGAGATCAAACTAATTATCCCAGGATTAAGACTCAGCTATGTTAATTAGTCAAATAATATTTTTTTTACATATTCTCTGTAATCAGTCAATTATATATCTATATTAAATTAGACATCTAAAATTTAAGAGATATATTTATGAGAATTTTTTTTTTAGTGAATAATAAATCCAAGAATATTATTTGTCGGGATAAATCTTCACATGTATTTTTTTTAATTTATTGTAATGATCGATAAATTTTTTATAAAATTAAATTAATCATTTTAAAATTAATTGAATCGATAACTTAGATGCACGATGCATCTAACAAAAATAGCATTATTTTATGCCCTTCTTTTTTACAATGTTGTTTTTTGCACAGTATATTTCCAAAATAATAAAAAATTCCTTTCACCTCCCTTCCAATTAAATTGCAGCAAAATGAATTATCTTCTTCCTACTTTGTAATAGGATATAGTCATATAGATATGAATTTCTATGCAATAGTAAATTAATATTGTCTCACTAATCCTTGAATCAGATAGGATGAGAATGTTATCGAGTGAATTTTTGATCTTTGACTGAAAGTCTTTAGTCTTAAGAATTTAATTTGATTATCATTAATCAAATAACTAGTATTTAAATTTGATAAAGATGATTTTACAATAAGTGATAATAAATATTTATTTTAATTGATTGAACACATTATTTCTTTATATATATATATATATATTTATTTATTTACAAAAAAGTAGCTGCATTCGTTTCATATCATCCTACGGGGTTTCTATATGTAAAAATGTTTTAAAATTATCAATATATCCTTCATGTTTTTTAGCTCTACTTATTTTAGTTTGCCTTTGTAAGGGCAGTTAAGGGGTTAAGGGACAGTTCAAGCAGCTCGAAAATGATTTCAGTTACAAATAATAATAATAATAATTTTATCTCAATTGCCTGCAATTAACAAGATGTTATAATTCATCACATGATTACTGATTCGACTATGTTTGGGACGCAATTGACAAACAGCTTCCACTCATGATAGATGATGAGGGGGTCGCTAGTAATCAGGTTCCTGCCCCCCTTATGTACTAGTCACTGTTCGAACTGGCTAGATTAGCTCCCGTGATTTACCTCCTCCGTGTTGGTCCTGAGACGGACTGACGGGGGCGCTGGGGACGAGCGTTTCACCTTTTACCATAATGATAGATGATGAGGGGGATGAACGATTATGCCGGGCAACCAGTAGCCCTTCGAGTGGGCAAGCAAGTCAGCACTTGGACAAAGATGAGAGCTCAAGGTCATGCCTGGCTAGGATGCTTGCAACACAATCCAACACGGCACGACAAGGGGCTCGTTCGACATGACCCACATTGAAATGGTCAAGCCTGGACGACCTAGTCTAGAATGAAACAATTGTCGCGCTCAGCCAAG
>JBBUKS010000078.1:5048803-5074310 GCA_038050645.1 Hedychium gardnerianum | reverse complement strand
AACACTAGAAGTGAAAGATTTTAGACTTAGTAGAGTAAAAACAGAATATATGGAATTTAAGTTTAACAATATTAGACGTAATGAGACAATTGTTAAGATAGGAGATAACGAGTTATGTGGAACTGAGAGCTTTAAGTATTTAGGATCATTTTTGTAAAAGGATTGAGGGATTGAGAGAGATGTCTTACATAGAATACAAGTAGTATGGTTGAAATGGAGGAGAGCATTGGGTGTTTTATATGATCATAAAATACCTCTAAAATTTAAAGAAAAGTTCTACAAAATGACAGTTAGACTTGCTATGTTATATGAAGCTAAATATTGGGCTATGACTCGAGCATATGAGCAGATGATGAGAGTTGCAGAGATGAGGTTGTTAAGGTGGATGTATGAACATACGAGGATGAACAGAATAAGAAATGAGAGCATTGGAGAGAAAGTCGGAGTAACATCTATTGAGGAAAAACTTTGAGAGATACGTTTGAGATGGTACGAGCATGTACTTAGACGACCCATAAATGCTCCAGTTAGGCGATGTGAAACTATGACAAATATGCATATCAACGAGAAAGACAAAAAAAGATTTGGTTAGCAATAATAAAATAAGATAAAATTTATTTAAGTATAGTAGGGGATAGAGCTCAATGGTGTAAAAACATCCATATAGCCGATCCCATACAGCGGGATAAGATTTGGTTGTTGTTGTATACATAAACTTAAATATTTGGAAACAAACTCGATCTGACTTATTGACTTACTGATTTAAACAGTAAGTGAAAGCTCTGCAAGTTATTTAGCTGGACAACTTTAGATTGATAGGCTTCATTGAAGACTTGGTAAGGGCTGTGTGACAAGAAGTGATATAGACCAGATGAATGAAAAGAGGGTTTCATGTAAACTTGTAACCATTTTTAAGTCATGTCTCAAATTGTCTCCTTTTGCCTCTCTAATTGTTTCCTTTGTTATAATGATATATGAATATGCTAATGATCGTTGGAAACAACTTACAATTAGTATCAAGCATCAAATAACACCCATATTCAATCATTATGGTGTAAGGTTTTCCACCTTGCCCTCTCTTGTCCCTCTTTCATCATTTTAGTCAAAAAATCCCAGGCTGTCAATTAGTGATCCATGAACAACACTTTGAATTTGATTGGTTTATTGATTTCCAGAAAAATTCTAAACAGAGCCCAATTATTAAAACATTATATTGGTTTTTAGCATTTTTCTTACACATTGGACATGCTTAATTGGTTAATACTGTAAAGTATGTATTATGTCAACTATGTTCAGGCATGCTATGTTTTTTACTTCTTAAAAAGTTGAATGAACACTAATGTACCAAAGCACTTTATATTTTTCAAATTTCTTAGCTGTAAATTCTTACGGTGTCACCACCTTTAGCATTAAACCTTGAAAATGAACTTGTTATCCAGCAAATCTGTATTTCCTCGATAAGTTTGAATGTTTGCTCGTATATGTGATATTTGTGATTCTCAATAGGGAATCAGGTTTCGGTGGCTCACTCGCTGTTGGAAGAGTTGCCAGGACAATTCCTGTCATACATGAGGAGCAGGGATATTAAACCTAATTTTGCTTACACTACAGAAGCTCCTGTGTCTATACTCTCCTAATGCCTTCATGTTCTTCACAGATCATTCTTTCTTTGCATGCGTTGCTTACAGTTCGTTGTACAGAATTCGCTATTAGGCTGAATTGGGTCTATGTTGTGCGTATGAAATTGCTCTGCTTAGTGGTGATGTCAATTGATCTAACTTTTTTCTTTTCTTGAGGGGAGGCGAATTGAATTCACACTTAAAAAAAAGTTTGTATAGCTCGTATAGATTCAGTTTCGGCCTATTGCTTCCATTTCAGGGGAAAACAATGTTGAAAGTGGATTGAGGTCAATTTTGGAGTGGGAGCCTTTTCTTTTTGTTGCGTTTGAATTGGACGAACCGGATTTAAATTGGAGGGGAAAATCAACTGAATTTAATTCGAATCTGATTTATTTCGGATTGGACAGAAACCATTTTTCTTTTTCTTTTTTTTTTAATAAAAAAAACTCAGATTTAACCTGTCAGGCATCAGGCAGCGAACATTGAGGTTTATCCAATCGAGCGTTCTTGGCAGCCCACAGGTCTTCGTGGTTCGATACTATCTGCTTTTCTTTGTATTGGGTAGGACTGTAGGAAATGAGTCAATGGCTCGTAGAGGATCATGCTATCTTGTTCGAATCGTTGGTGTTCTAGCGATCGAATCAAATGTTTGAACCTGTTGGTAGAACCATCAAGCATGCTGAGGCCTGAAGCCCTGGGACAAATGAGTACGGGATCTTTTGAGCTGACTAGTTCGGGACAAAAGCAATTGATAGTCGAACTAACTTGCAAGATTCTTGGAGTGAGAATCCTTTTTGTATTCTGTGCTCAGAGATTCAGCAGTGGTATAAAGAGAGGTTTAACGATCAGTTTGGTGGACTTCTATGAAGTTTGAGGTTGGTCTTGAAGGAAATACCGGCTAGTTACTCGTGTTGATTTGGACAGGTGATTTGTTTTTGGCCTTTGCCAATTCTCCTCAGAGGGAATTGCTTCTTGATTAACACTTTTGTTTTTTATACGTGAAACAAATTAAACTGACTGCATTTTTTTTTTGAAATATATGGCTTTGTTGGAGTTGACGACAACAACCTCTTCCAACGTAAAATAAAATGAACCAATCAAACGTTCGGAGATTCAGTCATGGGCTTAGTAAATGGCATACTTTAAGAATAAGATGCCTACAAATGATGAATCAAATTGTTGTAAATTTCCTTTATTCACAATCAAATTGGGGGAAAAAACTCAAATGTTTCAGGGAAATATTTTCATGAAATCTCCAACATTTCTTGGAACAATATCAAGTATTAAAGAATACAATCATTTTTAAATTTAAACTCAACTCATAGATAAAGAAAGTTTTCATCTCAGGTTCCAGCATGGGTTTCTCTTGGCTCTGATTTAAGTCACAATCATGAAGATGCTATTTCAGTCAAATCAACAAATTGTCCACTTATTACAAATTGGAAAAACATTCTACTTCTTAGCATATAAGTTCGTGGTAAAGGAACCCAAGTTACAGGCCAAGAAACCATTAAAATTATCAGCAAGTTCTAGTTAATCATAATACAAGAGTCAAAACTCTATATCAGCTGTAAGTAGTGCATATCCAAAAGCATTGATTTCCTTGCAACAATAAAAATTCCTACTGAAGTAGTCCTGAAAAGGGAGTCATTGGGAAACCAACTCGGGTTATGCTCCGATAAGCTGCAAACAAGTATAACAAAATCGTGTATCATTCCCCTAGTAAGGTCAAACATATCTAAGTGTCATTATGCTTTTCTCTTTATACGGCTTCTGGACCATTAGGGAGGGCCTGATAACCATTTCGTCGATCAACATTTTTCTTGCTTGATTCAACTGGGATGCACTTCAAGATTATTGCAATTATCATGCTGATGGAACCAATCAGAAGACTGAACAACCAAAGTTGCCGACTTAATGGCACTGTTCTTGCATAAGTCCCTAAAAATTCGACTATAATTAT
This sequence comes from Hedychium gardnerianum, assembly GCA_038050645.1. Lineage (NCBI taxonomy): Eukaryota > Viridiplantae > Streptophyta > Magnoliopsida > Zingiberales > Zingiberaceae > Hedychium > Hedychium gardnerianum. The sequence continues at coordinate 5,070,728 of JBBUKS010000078.1, read as the reverse complement.
TTGGAATATGACGGTGGATGCCACAATAGTCAAGAAGATCCAGTTGCTGAATATGCCACGTAGCACATTTATTCTCTCCATTTCGCGGCTGTTTATCTCGTTAAATACCTGAGCAGTAAACCAAGGTGAGGAGAAATCTGTCAAGTGTTAACGGTCACAAAGCAATATGTTCTCGATTAGAATAATCACAACTTGAGTTGATAGAAGTGGGCACCGATTGGATCGGGTCACAAATAAAATAATGAAAATCAAATAGAAATTTTACCTGGCAAAAGACGAAAGTGTTGAATATAAGAGTATTGAGAACAATGTCAGAGTCCGGTCCATCAATTTTTAGAAGCTTTTTCCCATCAAACATCAGGAGACCAAGTATAATCAGTTGATACATACTCTGTCCAATTATATTTCTCCACATGACTGGCGTAATGAAGCTTTCATTCCGCCCAACAGGTGGCCTTTCCAACATATTGTTAGTTGGGGGTTCTGTTGCTAATGCTAGGGCACCTAATGTGTCCATGATCATGTTGACCCAAAGCAACTGAACAGCAGTGAGTGGAGCATTCCCTGAGAGTTCAATGTTGGTTGATCTAAATGTTGAGTAAAACATTTTGACCTTCTTAAAACATCATTATTTTTAAAATACGAGTACCTGTGAAGCATGCAGAAACAAAATTGACCATCAGAGCGACAATGTTAACTGTCAGTTGGAACTGTACAAACTTTTGGATATTGATGTAAACTGCACGACCCCATTTGGCTACATTAATTATGGACGTAAAGTTGTCATCCAAAATGATTATATCAGCACTCTCCTTAGCAACCTGCAGATTATATTATGTAAATTTATAAATAAGGACATACACGGAACAACAAACAATAATGAAAAACAGAAAGCTCGGGAGAATCTATTTTATAACATGGTTTTCACAGATAAAGAAGTATGCATTGAAGTAGAATAAAAGCCGTGAAAGGTTTGGTAATGTATTGTCAATTTACAGTAAAAGTAAGTCAACTTGATGCTTTTACAACCATGAATCTTTCTGGTTATGATGTGAGCAGAGTTAAGTTCTTTATCAGCTTATAGAGCAGAATACTAAGAGCGTGCAAAAATAAACTTCTATATTCATGGAGATTTTGAACTTTCAAGTCCAAAATAGAAGTAGAAAGAAGAGCATCCAAAACAAATTCCTTTGGGTTTGATGGAACCAAGAAGGATAGATGAATTCATTCAAACAAGAATTTGCATCCAAATATATGCAAATTCTATCATAGAACTTGATAATACTTCATGTCACATGACTCACATCTACTCATACTAACACATATTTAACTATTAGCACTAAGATTAGCGATGCCAAGTGGGTTGTACCACCCATTACATGACCCAATTGGGCATGGGTGTTGTGCCCTGACGAGATACAGCCCACAGGCATCCCCAGCTAACACTCCTCATGCCGAGCATAGATGTTGATCAATGTCCTACAAAATATGAAATATTCCACTGATAGAAAAATGAGACTAAGACATCTATCGAAGATGATGAAGATCCACCACTAATGCAGCAATTAAAAAGCTTTGACATAGCAATTGTTTGAATTAAAGTTTGACAATCTTCGAAAGAGACTGAATTGAGCAGATCTTCCAAATAATTCTTCCTAGATCTTCCCTCAGACAGTTGATCCTACAAGATTCTAAAGTTTGTGAAGATAAAGTGGCGTTTAACAAAAGGGTTACAAAGGAAAATAAAGTGAGGTTCCATTATTTACTCTTATATTGTGGCGAGAAGTTAAAACCTAATGATAAACAAAGTCTGATTTCTGAATAATGAAGGAATGCCAAAAAAGAGTATTACTCTGGCAGCTACCCTTGGAGATAAGATCCCTGAATTTTGAGAATAGCCATCTATATAAGATTCTAACAAGTAGTAAGAACAATCATTTACAAGGCTTCATAGGTCCAGCTAACGAAACTTAGCCCCAACTACCACAATGAGGCATAGCCACTGGCTCCAACTTGCTTTGTATTCATAACTCTACTTATTATTCACATCTCAGTTCCTTTTATTTTTTTCAGGTTTTTTTAGTTTACATGCTTACTCAAACCAATATAAAAATGCTATGTTCCTCCATTTCAAATAATAGATTGAACCTCCGGTGAACAGCCATTTCTCTTCAGGAGTTAACCAAATAAGAAGTCAATTTAAAATGAATTCAAGAAGTACCATATTGAAACAAGTATACCTCTGTGCCAGCAATACCCATTGCAAGACCAATATCAGCCTCGTGTAGAGCTGGAGCGTCATTTGTGCCATCGCCTGTCACTGCTACAACTTCATTAAACATTTTCCTCAAGTTTTTTACAAATGTATGTTTGTCCAAAGGCAAAGACCGGGCCATTACCTGCACATAATATATAAAAGTAGACTAGTTGTTAAAGCTTAGGAAATATGAATCTACAACATATAATTTCTTGTTAATCTTTCAGTTAAACTGGTTGCTTGTTTTTTAGGAAAAAATTGATTATTTGTGACCCAAGTGTGAAAATTTGGACAGCAAACATATTAGTGCTGCTGAAATTGTTACTCATTGCAAAAAAGCAACTTAAAGAAACCTCAATTTTTGGTATTATATCTTTAATTTCTTCAGGGTCCTTGTTCCGAATTTCTGATCCTTCTATAGCCAAACCTTCCTCTGTTAATATGCCACACTCTTTTGCTATGGCTTTTGCTGTACTTATGTTGTCACCGGTAACCATCCGCACTTTGATACCAGCAGCAATACAACTCTGAACAGCTTCCTTAACTCCTGGCCGCACTGGATCTTTGATGCCAAAAACACAAATAAGTGTGTAACCAGTAGCAGGAATTTCATACATATTCTGGTCTTCACCATTTAAGTCCTTATAGGCTAAGCAAAGAGTTCTCAGCGCTTCACAAGCAAACTCATTAATCACCTTCATAACATCCTCCTTTTGCTTATTGGATAAAAGAATGATTTTTCCATCACTGTCAATTCCATGATCACACATTTGTAGGATAATTTCAGATGCGCCTTTGCAGAAAGCAAGAGTCCCTCCATCAGGTAATTCAACAAGGACAGACATTTTCTTTTTAACTGAATTAAAAGGTTCAACTTTCAATTTTTTGAAGTGCTGATATTGTGAATCTACTTGTCCTTCTAACTCCAAACCAAACTCTAACAATGCAATTTCCGTAGGGGTCCCTAGTATTGTATTTTTACCATCCTTCCCTTTAACCACTTCTGAACTAGTGTTGAGAAATATACATTGTAAAAGGACTGCTAAGACACTTTCTGGTATCACGGACATCAGAGATACAGCAGTCTCAGAACCCCTAAATGATTTTTCTATTTCACAAATCCATATCTTATCAACGACCATGTGGTTAGTGGTTAATGTACCAGTTTTATCGGTGCAAATACAACTAGCAGATCCCATAGTTTCACATGCTGATAAATGCCGCACAAGTGCCTTCTCCTCCATGAGTCTTTTCATTGCAAAGGCAAGGCTCAAAGTCACAGCCAGAGGTAGCCCTTCAGGAACAGCTACGACGATGATTGTAACAGAGATAGCAAAATAGTTTAGTATTGTCAAAGCATCATTTGGCAACCATTTGAAGCCTTCATTGTAGAACTTCACAACTATGAATCTTGCTAACAGGATAAAGAACGTCAATGTTGCAAATGCTAAACCAATCTTCCCAATTATTGTTGCAACACCATTGAGCTTTACCTGAAGTGGTGTTTCATCTTCCCCACCCTGACTCAATGTTTCCATTATTTTTCCCCATTCAGTCTTCATACCAACAGAAGTAACAAGCATTATGGCAGAGCCATCTTGGACTTTAGTTCCTGCTAGAAGAAAGGGATTCTCATCAGAAATATGCAGTGGTTGGCTTTCCCCGGACAAGCTTGATTCATCTATCAACAAAGCATACCCAGAAATAAACAGCCCATCAGCTGGAACTATATCTCCAATCGAAAGATTAACAATATCCCCAACAACTAAATCATAGATTAAAACCTTCTGTCTGTAGCCATCTCTGGTTACTTGAATGAATATTTTCTTCTTTTCTTTCTCCAAATCTCTGAATTGTAATGATTGCCTGTAATCACTGATTGAAGTGACTATGACAACCAAGAAAATGCTGAGAACAATTCCCAGCCCATCATACATACCCTTGGGCCATCCTTCAGTAGCAAGACCCACAACAATAGATATCAAAGCGCATATTATAAGGATGATCAATGTCAAATCATGTAAAGCATCCCACACGAACATTAAAAAACTCCTAGGAGGCTTTTCAACGTACTGATTAATTCCATAAATTTCCTGCCTAATGGATAAGTCGCTTGTTTTGACACCATAATCCGGTGAAGTAGAAGTTTTCCTTGCTATCCCGCTTACTCCTCCATGTTTCTTCAATCTCTTGTTATCATGTGTGCGTGCAATGTTTGCCAATTCATCAGGATTGATAAGGTAACCAGCTTTTCTAACCTCCTCTGTAAGTGGATACTCAGCATTTGCACTAGCTGCATTTAAAGATTAAAACAAAAACTGATTACAGAGCAGATCAAGAGTTTACTTATAATTTCAGTGCATGAAGTTCAAACCATCAATAAAGTGCAGAGCAGCCGTTTGCACGTAAAAGGCAACCCGAAATTTCCGAATGTTTTCCTGTGTAAAAACCATAAGCATGTTATATCGCTCATAAGTCATTGTGTAACCGAAAGGAGTCTGTTTACAGTCAAAAAGAAGGGGACAGAAATGAAAGCACTCAGAAACAGTAGCACAACCAGATAACAAAACCTAGAATGTTGCTGAGTATAATTACATGAAGTCAAGGTGAGATACGATGACAAATCCATGCATATGTATAATAATGTAAGCTCCTTATCAGAATGCCTCACCGTCCATATAGAACTTGGAATACAGGTTCTCCTACCTTGTGTTTTTGAAGATTTAAAGTGTTCCAGCCTCATAAATTCATACCGGCAGTCCGGCACCAAGGGGCGTCTGAGGTCAATCTGTAAGAAGATTAGCAAACAAGCAGCCTCTGCCTCTGGATTCTTAATTTAGCCATCGTGAATATGTTATTCCTGTTAGTTCTGATTAGCTGACTATTTATCTCAAAGGTTGGAGCAGTTAGAGAAATCAGTCTTACTTTATACACAAATTATGCTTGTATATATAATAGATAGTGCAGGAACTTTGCCATCCTTTCTTCAAAATCGGAAAAAAAAAATACATATATATGTAGCAATAAATTTGGCAGTCTGCAAAGCCTTTGCTTAGATAATCACACTCAGTCAGTTTAGTTTAGAAATTCTCAGCCAATCAGCTAAGGGATTCAACTATCACAGTTTTTATTCCTAAAATCCATCCAAATTTCAAATCCACTATTAATAAAAAGAAAGATTCACCCACCTAACCGAGACAGCAATTACCCATATAGGGCCTTTGATATTGAAAAATACTTTTTCCCTTTTTGTCTTTGAAAAATTAAACACTCATAAAATTAAATAGTTTCCTCATTTTATTTTAGAAAATTGAATTATTTCAAAGAAAAAATGATCGGGCTGCTCATTTTATAAATTGATGGAATCGACAAATTCAAATAAAATAGGAGGTATATGTCAATTCAGTTACGTGTAAAATATTTTTTAATTCAAAAGTATAGGCAAAAGTCATCAATTTTATTCTATCAAGCTGATTGGTCAAAATTAAAAAATAAATTGTTTGTCTCTTCTTTGAAGCAAGACTACTATCCATTACAGAAAATAGACTTTCTTATAAAATTGAATGGACCTAATTTTATTTATTTCAAATTTTTTCCGTCTGAATTGAAGAAAGTGTTGGCCCAAATCTGTGTTCCAACTTCCAATATCGCCTAATACACAATATTAAAATGAGGAACAAAGTAGCTATCGAGCCTACTACTTAGAAGACGGGAAAGAACTGGCTTTCTCCATAATTTATATCTCCGTTTGATATGGACGGTCCATATCCGTACAATACGGGAGTACGTGTACGTCATGATTCCATCCCGCAGAGTTTTCATAAGCCCGGTCCTTGTCCATCAATCGCCCAAGGTATCTTAAAAGCAACCAGAGGCGTAGAGGGCATTAAAAGAATAGCAAAATAGTGATGTCCAAGGTCCACTTAAACTTTAGACTTTTGGAGTTACACAGGAAGCTTCGTAGAAATTTCCTAGCTCAGTGATTCCAAGTTGCTCTATTTCCAAAGTAAGTTGAACCCTAACTGTGCTTTGAAATTTTTCAAAGAAAAACTGACCAAAGATCAGATTGAACAAACTTAACGAGGAAAAAAAATGAAAGAAAAATTTTTGATGAAAATTTCTCAAGAAGAAACAGCTGCAGCCCACAAAACGAACAAAATCCGAAAAGGAAGGAAACCCCTAAATCGGTAAGGAAATAAAGCAATCAGATGGGAACGATGAGGATGCTTTCGATCGACTGGGGTATGGGATGTTGTACGAACCTGGATCTTCTTCTTCTTGGCCTCGACCTCGGATCGCTTGTCGAGATCAGGGATCATGCGGAACCTGCGGCGGGGGTTTTTGACAACCAAGCCGACGGCCCTCCGCCACCGCCGCTGCGCCTCCTCCGAGGGGTGCTTGCTCTCCACCTCGAAGTTGCTCTTCAAGAAGTTCTCCATCGTATCCGGCGCACCGATTTCCCTCCTCTCCTCTCAGCCTCAGTCTCAGTCTCGGTCACGGCGACAGATCAAGCGAGGAAGAGGAGACTCGCCGAGTGGCCCAGTGACTCGGCGCAATACAGCGGGGGAATCGGAAAGGAGCAGCAGTTTACGGCCGAGCTACGACGCATCTGCGCGGGCCCGCCTCCGCCAATCACTCTTTATCTCTTCCGGTAGTAGAGCAGTTGTACTTGCCCAATTAAGAAGGTCAAGATTCGGGACGTGAAATCGTAAAGGACGCTCCTTTTTTTATGTTTTATAAAAGTATGTCCCATCCCATCAGCCCATCACGGCTGCTTCAAATGTTTCAAATTTGAACTCTGAATTGATTTACCGAAATTGAAATCTAGTATTTTTTTAAAAAAAAATCTCAGATCCGACATGTCCCTTTGAATTCTCCTTATTATTTCAAAATCTATTCAAAATCCATCACTCGTCCATCCCGGGCCCTCTTCGCCGATCAATTCTCATTGCACTCTGTTGTCTTCTCAGTTTGTTCTCTATCGAAGGTATATTTGTATTTTTTGACGGATTTAGGATTTGATGTTCGTCCGGATCCAAAAATCCACTTCTCTCACTCGGCCATCTTAGTCGATCAGCTACTACATTTGTTCTCCACTCATCTTTTTATCAAAGTATATTTGTAATTTAAGACGGATTTAAAGTTTAGGATTTAACGTATGTCAAATTTTAAGATTCAAAGTTTATATTATTTACGGAACTAAATGAGATCTAAAGTTCATAATGATTTAAACTTTAGGATTTGTATATTACATTGCTACTAGAGTCCATATCTACTTCAATTTTTATAATGGTCATGACATTTCTGACGTAATGATCAGGGGTTGAATTCCCAGAAACTCACAACTTGGATATTTTATTTCATCATGTGTCTTCCGCCTATATACTTAAATTTACCTCCTTCAATATCCGTGAGACCAATGGCGTAGCCAGGGCTCTGGGCTTCACTGGGCTCCAGCCCGGTGTAGTTCAGCAACTTCTTCTCTGTTGTTTGGTTTAATCCTCTCTATTGCTCCATCTCTGCATGGATTTATGAAGATGAGTTGTCGTCTCAAGCTTTGGCCTTCCCCCTCCTCTTACTTATTGTTTTTGCTCAGAACAGCAATAGCCTAGGACAGTTGCAATAACCCAGGATAATTAAAGATCTGATTACGTCATTGCGTGAGATCGACTCTAGGAAGGTCGTTGATGTGATAGTTTTAATTTTTTTTTTATAACAACTAAATTGATAGTTGTTACAAAGTTGAAATTCTAGTATAGTTGTAGCAACTATTGATCCATGGTTTAGGATTTAGTATGATTATAATAATTATTGATATGAGGGTCTAGTATAGTTGTAGAAGCTATTCATCCATATCTACTACAAGGTTATATTCTCATTAGAGCTAGCTCATACATCATGATATTGTTCAAAATTAATATTGTAATGTTTCATTAGGATATCAAATATTTATTTTACAAAATTAAATAACATCTAGTGCTCCAACCTACAAAGGAAGCTCTTCTTGGAGAAGCTCTATTTCTCAGATATATTATAAGAAAATTTAATAAAAAAAGTAACACTCATCAATTTAAGTCTTTTATATCATCAATACAATCAAATGATTGACAAATAAAGTCAATAAGAAGAAATCTATTTATTTGGGTTATAGATATACTAGATAATTCAAACATTGTATAAAATATATTTGACAATTGAGACCTTCAAGCTAAATATTTCATCTTTTAAAATTAAAAAATTAAATTCATAAAAAAAGATGATGCACTAATCCTAAAACTTCTGGACTATAGAGATGAAGTACCATTGCATTTGGATGTTGAATAACATATATAATTTGCATCGTTCTTTTCAATCTATTTAATTTTGCACAGTGGAATAATAAACACAACTATAAGAAAGTAAGACACAAAGGATTGTTTACTTGGTTCATACCCCCTATGATGTTACGTCCAAGGATATGCAATCAATCGTGAGTCCACAAGTTTTTTTCTTCTTTCCGGACACTTTCCAAAGGTGAAAAAATCTCTTACAAAATTTGCAAGACACAAATACAAGTAATAAGATAGTAAAGTAAAGCTTAATGAAAACAAACAAACTCGTGGTATCCGGTCTGAAGTCATGAATGCTACAACACTCTCCTAATGCTTTCTAGATCAACGAGCAGAACTTTGGATCACTTTTGAAGCACGAGAATAAAGATGGATGCTTGCAAGTGATTATTGAAGAGGTTGTCTCGACTCCCCTTTTATAGAGCTCGATCGACACTTTTTTGATCGCCTGGAAGCTCTTCCAGTCGACTGGACTTATATTGACTCAACTCCAAACTCGATTCTCTCTTCGAGCTAAGTTTTAGCCTTCTGATCACCTAGAACACCCTTCGTCGCTAAGAACTTAGTCAAAACTTATCCAAAGACCGAATCACTTGAACCCAATCAAACAGTGAGTTTTTTTATAGACTTGACTTTTTAGTTCGATCACCTGGGCTAGCTCCCAATTGGTTCGACTCTCAGATACACTCCATTCGTTCGAGCCTTCATTCAGTTATTGCTTCCTGTAAGACAAAATACGGAAGCAACATGCAAAACTTAATACTTGATCTTCCTAACCTACTAGTTTTGTTTTACCAAGTGTTCAGCTATCAACTGATCCACTGGGACTTTCACTGTCAAGTGTTCGGCTCCTAACTGACCCTCTTAGACTTCAACCATCTATTTTCCAACTAGATTTGTCTAGTTCTCAACTAAGTCTTCTATCGCCTAATCCTACTAGGACTTCCCTTATCTGGTTTCCAACCAGGTCTTCCATTGCTTAGCCTTGTTAGGACTTCCACTGCCTGATTACCAACCAGATCTTTCACTGTCTATTTCCACTAGAACTTCCACTGTTTGGTTTCCAATCATGACTTTTACCAACTTCCAAGTATTTCATCCTACTTTGACTTCTTACTCACTTCCAAGCTTCAAGTCAATCTTGACTTGCTTGGACTCTTTCACCAACTTGATCAACTTTATCAAGTTACTTGACCATCTGTTACCAAACTCCCATAAACATATTGTTCAAATAAATCATTAAAACTTTGGAGGTCGATTATACCAACAACTACTATTAGTGTGTCTAAACTACCAATATTGTAACTAATTGATTGTGTAGATGAATTTAAAATCTTTAAATAGATATAATTGATGTAAGGCTATTTATGACTATATGACCTCACAAATGGAGGTCATTGGTTGATGCTCTCATTGAGGCCCAAACCAAAGGGCCTTGAGGGAAACTAAAATCCCATGCCGAAAATAATTTGCACAACTCTTGACCGTAAATTGTTATATTTTAATGTAATCTCATTGACCTTTATCATTCATTCAAAATTTATAATCATTTTTATTATATTGCAAATATGGATGTGTGAACATATAAGAATCACATAGTTATATAATCCTCATGCCCTTCAAAGAATATGTCAATGGAAGTGGACTAACTCACATTTAGGAAAAATAAAGAGGATGATTGGACAACTTCCTTCATCAAGAATAATAGTTAATTTAATTTCATTAGATTTAGAGGAACATCTACTATCAACTAGCTTCAAATAGATGTTGTAAAGTAAATTGATGATCAAATTGCATAGAAATTTATTGAGCAATTTCTTGAGCAAGTTAAACGTCAACCTTGCAAAGAAAAAGATGAACAACTTGTTGAGAGAAATATTTTCATTGAGTCCTGGGAAACTGATTGAAGAGAAGGAGAGAAGAAAAAGGGAAGTTATTGATTTGTTGGAGAGGAGTGTCAGTAATAGTGAAGTTTGTATTATTGAGAAGGATAAGACTATAGGTGAAAAGGATAAAATTATAGCTGAAAAAGAAATTAAAATAATAGAGCTGAAAGTTTGTTGTAGATCAATGTATTAGAAGAAATCTTAGCCAGGATAAATAGGCCCTAGGGTTTAATCTATCAAGAAATATAAGGATAAAAAGGTATGCTAGAAAGAGTGTTAGGTCTTTTACAACTACTATTTTTGAACAAGTACCTAGCTGATAGTAAACAAATTACTTTAATACCTATCCTCCACATGAGACAACTAAGGATAAAGAGAAAGGGAAGGAGATTGTTTAGCATGAAGAACGAGAAGCCTTGTCCCATTGAGTAAACCTATCATAGTTTCATCAAATCAACGTTATGTTGATATTAATGATCTAAAATCCAAACTCTTGAAGGTATGGTTAACTGTAGTTAAGTTTTTTTATTATTAATTCCTTAATGACATATTTGTCCGTGTCTTTGTTAACAAGCAAAAGCATATTTTAAGAAGAATAAATATGTAGTGGTAGCAGACGTATTATTGAAGCTCAGTCAATTAAAGTAAGTTAGTTGGTACTTGACTGAGTTGCATAAGTATGTATTATTAAGACAAGGATGAATAATTTGTCAATCTTTTAAGTGTATTACTAAAACAATGATAACTAATTTTTAATGTATATGTTGTATTGAGAATAATACACTGAATGTTAAGTTTTTCTATTAGTAGTGAAAACCTCCTAAAACCACTTATATGATTAGAACTTGGTATAACACAAAATTTTTATAGTTGCTAAAAATGTAGTGGCTGTGATGATTATTCTGTAGTAGTAATAATAATAGTTTTCTTCTTTATTTTATAATTTGTTATATTATTTTATGTATTAAGTCGATGCTTAATTTGTCTATGCAAGGCTATTCTACTTCTAGTATAGTCCAACTTAACTTTTTTGCATTATATATGAACTCTTTCGTGATAGTATTTGACTTGATACAATATACTCATGATGATTGTATAAATACATATTTTACCATTATAGCAAATGAAGCTAAAAATCTCTTACATACCATACTATTCCTCCATATTTTATAGGATTGAATTTGTTATAAGTATATATATATAAAGTTGTCTGTTAAAATTTTTTCGCCTAAAAATAAATCTAATAATCAAATAATTTAAAGTTTGAAAATTTAATAATATAAATATATTTCGCATTATAAACTCAAATAATTTAAAGTTTCAAGATCCAATCTTAAATTATATTTAATGCTATCATTATATTTGTGATTCTATCAACAAAGTAAATATTTATTTGTAATTCAGTTTCTATCAAAATAGAGTTGTCTACTAAAAGTTTCCCGCCTAAAAATAGATTTAATAATCAAATAATTTAAATTTTATAAACTTAATAATATAAACTTGTTTCACATTATAAACTCAAATAATTTAAGGTTTCAAGGTCTGACCTTAAATTATATTTAATGCTATCATTATATTTGTGACTCTATCAATAAAGTAAATATTTATTTATTTATGATTCAGTTTTTATAAATAGATATAATAATTCGGAAACATGCTTACACAATTTTAAATGTTTGATTATTAAAAATAAATATATCATTAATACTTTCTTTTTAAATTTCTATCAACAACGTAAATATTTATTTATGACTTCAGTTTTTATAAATAAACCTAATAATACCATCGGATCGGTTACATCACATAATTTAATACTAATAAGGGTGTGTGTGTGGGGGGGGGGGGGGTTCAAAAAAATAGTATCTACTCTCTTAAAATGATTATTATTTTAGATAGAAAAAATAACTCCTCTGTTTAATGTTATCTGAGAGGTTAACCTTTCGAAAATACAATGAGCTCTGAAACTTCACTTGGTTCATTGCTACGATCTACCTGCATATAGAGATTTTAGCTTGGAATGTATTTTTCATAATAAAGAGATATGTTAATTATTATTTTTTACATATTTATCTATTTTTTTAATATATTTTTATGAATATTTACTCAGTCTATATTGGTGAATACATACATTGAACAATAAAACATCTGGTAATGAAGAGAGTGAAATCCATTCTTAAAAAAGGTTATATATTTGCTATAAAAAAGATTTGAATGCAGTATAAGACAACAACAAACAAATACAAGAATAATTTTATCGCAAAAATTCAAATATGCGAAGTTTTTGATGACAGTGTGGTAGAATTAGAAACGAACATGGAAAAAAAAAAATCCCCCCCCCCTTTTTTTTTTCCCCTTTTCAATTTTTAAGGGTTTCAAAACCCTAAGAAGTAAGGACTAAGGAGAAAAGCGAAATTGCACCTTTCTCTCGAATCGGGCTTGAGAATGTTCTCGTCGTAGTTTCACATGAGACCTCCACTCCGGAGGTGCGGAGCGAGTAGTTCCCGCTGTCGTACCGTGGCACCGACACAAATTCAATCATATGTATTTAATAATGTTTTATATTGCTGATTGCATTTGAATTTTAAAAATAATAATAATAATCTTTCAATTAAATTGTGCATTTTTTATAATGTGCTATATTGAAAGTTTAATGTTACATAAACCAATATAAACTATATCCATTTGTAACACCATATTGTGCAACATTTTCAATCATCCAAGATTCTTGCCTAACATTGTTATTTTTTTTAAAAAAAAATTAAGGGTAAAATTCATATGTATAATGTTAAATATATCATAAATTATGTATAATGTTAATTGTACTTGTTTCATTTAAGTTAATAAAAAATTATATGAGATATAAAAAGGATATAATATATAGGGAAAATAATTAAGGCTTATGATTCGAAAGATTGATGTTTTTAAATGAATTATCTTCATGAATCCTAAATGTCGCTTTTGAATTTGATTTGATATATTAATTTATCTTTTTATACACAATACATATTTATTAATAAACTGAAATTAAAAATATTTAGTAGAGCCGATCAATTGTTAAAAGACGTTCCTTCTATTTTAAAGGGTGCACACTAAAATGTCAAAAATAATCAAACGGAAAACTTCCAGAAACTTCGGATACCGCTCAATCCAAACCAACACCCTAACAAACCAAATCTAGCAGCCGCGTTCATTGCCAGCCAATATATATATATATATATATTATACACATGGATTCGCGGCACAAATAATTGGCAGCCCAAATTAACTATTCAACACACACTTCTCCGCCATCGAATCCATTGCTATTATGGCATTCAATATGCTCTTCTCCATTCCCCTCCACCACCACCACCTCCTCGGCACCGCATTGAATCCGCGGCGCCTTTTCGCCTCCGGCGATCCCTCCAAACGCCCCCAACCCGATGTCGTCGTCCTCTACACCACCTCTCTCCGTGCCATTCGCCGCACCTTCGAGGATTGCCGCGCCGTCCGCTCCATCCTGGACGGCCTCGGCGTCACCGTCGACGAGCGCGACGTCTCCATGGACGCGGGCTTCCGCCAGGAGCTTCAGATGGCGATGGAGGGCCTCCGGCCCTTCGCGCTCCCCCAGGTCTTCGTCGGCGGCCGGTGCCTTGGCGGGGCGGCAGAGATCTACGCGATGCACGAGGCCGGGGAATTCGGGAGGGTGCTCGAGGGGGTGGCGCGGCGCCGGGGTTCGAGATTCAGTGTCTGCGGCGGCTGCAGCGGAGTGCGTTTCGTGCCTTGTTCCGTTTGCCGGGGCAGCCGGAAGGTGTTCGTGGAGGAGGAGGGGCGCGCGCGGCGGTGCGTGGACTGCAACGAGAACGGCTTGGTACGTTGCCAGGATTGCTGTTGATGTGAATACGTTATAAGACAGCGTTTTGAAGATCCCATTGGATAGACCGGTTCAATTATCGAAACCCGAGTCAGTCTGGTCTGAAAAATGAATGTAGAAAGAAATACAGGCGGTAGAATCGGCCAAATTGTAGCAAAACAATAAGTTTTAATACCTTCAGTTTACAGACTTATAAACTATAAATTTTAATACAGTTGAAACAATGCTTCCAAGGATTACCATATAAAGTCAAGAAATCACGAACCAATTATCTCTTATGGGCCATCACTGCAGCTATACCACCTAACAGAAGCCCCACGGCACTTGCAGTGATTCCTATGCCAATCACGCCATCTGTTGGAAGTAGGATATCTTCACTTCGATCTTTTCAGAAGATAATAAAACAAATACAAGCAATGTAAAGATTCGTTTGGCATTTTATTTTTACCTTTAGCAATTTGATCTTCCACCACCTTCTTCAGAGTTTGGGGCTGTCTCCAATCCGGGGCAATCTATAACTTACCAAGATTCCAAAGTTAAAACATTAACATTCGCTCAGCATACAACAACCTCATGCTATCCCGTCGAGAGCAAAAAACAGAAATTCTCAAGCAAACAAAGTTCATAATGAAACGTGTTTCTTAGGTACTAAACTATACTATAAAAGTTAACCTTACAATTGAGTTATCAGTTAAATTTCATCATTACAAAAGATTTTCAAATGAGAAAGATCAAACATAGTTTTTGATAAATTAAAAAGTAACTTATCATCAAAGGTATAGTCAACGATAATAAAATTTTAAAAATGATCTCATACTTAATTTCATAATTTAATAGAACTACGATGCTAAATGGATATGTGGAATAATATCAGAAATGCAGGTGTAGCTTTTCATTTATAGATGGACTATCCATTTGACGGAGTGGCTTTGATACCAAAATCATAAAACAAGCCCAACTTAGCTGTTAGAATGCCATCAACATAGTAGATCTTTACCAAAAATTATGTTTATTGGAGATTCATTTGAACTTGCATGAAGACACTGAATGAAATTGACTTTCAGAAGCACAATAGGTGACAAATTTGAGTCTAGTGGAATGCGAACCAAGTTACACATTTTCTGCATTCTGACAATCTTCCACTGAGATAATAAGCTAATTGACGTGAACAAGATTTATCATTTCTCACCTTTCTTTGCTAAAAGCATGGAAAGCAAGGTATCTCAGCTTAGCAAAGTGTTGATTAGTATTTAGTCTTCAACAATATGGGAAAGATGAACTTACATAACACAATTAACTTAGTAGATTTTTACATGTTTTTGGTATTAACTGAAGATTTTGAGTCTTATGATGGCATTCCAGTCTTAGACAGTTTTTCTCTTTTCTTTTTGCATTTCACATATTCTACCCTTGCTATTGTTCACAGTGCCATCCTCAGAATTTCTTCAACCATGGTGGTGGCAAAAAGTAAAACGCTCGCCCCCAGCGCTCCCGTCAGCTCGTCCTAGGACCAACACGGAGGAAGTAAATCACGAAGACTAGTGTACTAGCCCGGATAGTGACCGGTGCATGGAGAGAGCAGGAACCTGGCTACTAGCCAGGATTTGATGCTCAGACCTCATGATGACAACGCCCCATGCATTAGCCATCAACCCAGTTAAAGTGTGAAGTTTGTTCCTAATTTGCAGTAAGCATCTTGTACTTTTCTAGTTCCTGTGTACACTATTGCTATTGTAAATTAGAAGTTCTTTCCTTTTTTTGGTATCAGAGCTAAGTTCTTAATTTGTTATGGGTAACTAAACTTCATTCAAGGTAATCAGGTGAGGGATTTGGGGATATAGGTACCATTTTATTGTGAGAGTACTTCCATTAGCTTTAAACTAAACTCATACGTAGGCACAGAGACTGGACCTAATAAGTCCTACTTGGAGTTGGCATACTAATGGCACAGAGGTTGGACCTAATAAGACCATTACTTGACCCATCCAGTGAGGATTAAGACTTGACAACCGAGAGGAAGTAGTTTTACCTAAGGGGAAAAGACTTGCTAAAAGACGTAAGGTGTGGGAAGGTAGGAGGCCTCAAAACACTGATAAGGTGAAGTGAGTAAAATACCCGAGGGAAGAATGAAAATCGAGGGTTAGAGAGTCAAAATCTAATATCGGAGCGATGGGAGGAAGCCATACAACAGTGGTATACTAGTTCCCATACTTCCAAACTTGATTACCTTGATCTTGCTGAAACAGTTAACCCATTCTGAAAGGAACTAGCTCATAATCTAGCAGTAATATACGACAGAACATGTCTGTCAAGCTGAGTACATCTTAAAAATTTCAAAATCCTACAGGAGAAAAATCAGAACCTAGAAAAAGAGGTTCAGGGGCTAAAGGCCTTGGTCAAAGCTTTAACATCTTTATTTTCAGAAAACAGGCCACTAACGAAGCAGGAAGTACGTGACCTGGTTGCAGAAATCTCCAAACAGCTAAAGCCTGTTGAGAAGGAAGCATTAAGACTCACTCAGAGTCTTGATCAAAAGCTTCAAAGGGTGGAGATTCTTCTAGCAAAAATTGAGCGACAAATTTTTGGATGAGTTATATCTTGTCCAAAAATACTGAGTCATATAAAGATGCTCTCAAAGCTACAGAAAGCATTGAAGCACCAGCCCTTGGGTTTATACGACCAAGCAAATTCCAAGTACTGTTGCTCATCAAGCAACAGTAGTAAAGCAGCACAACACTCAAATCCAATTATTAGTGCAGATTGCTGAAGAATTGAAGGGGATAAGGTCGGAACTTCAGACCTTAAACGAACTTCAAAAGGCAAAACCAAACTCACCAACATCAATTCCAGAAGACTTGATAACAAAGCTATCTAATTTGAGCATAGGCCCATCTGAGAGGCCTAAGGAAGCAAGAGGGAAGATCTTAGTCTTTGAAGACCCTCTCTAAATCTTGAAGAAAGTCAAGAAATGACGACAAGAACACAAGAAATAACCACCGCCACACCGATGATTGATTACCAAATCAGAGGTTATCAAAGGAATCAAAGGCGGCTGTTTAATGCTCGTCAAGCAACAAGGCGAGTTGGAAGAAGACTGATGGTGCAACCTTCGTCCCTAAGAGTTCTCGTGCAACAAATTAACCCTCAAGAACAATTGAGATTATCTATGAGGGAGCGAGCTGCCATAGCACCAGCAGAAGTGCTATATCATTCCAGAACTGATGATGCTCATCACAGAGTTTATATGCATCGATCAGAAGAACCAATGCTGGTTACGGACGGAAACCAAGCAGACCGATCTTTTATTCAAGAAGAAAGTTTCAACCAACTACGAAGGAGTGGAATGCAATATTATATCCACTTAGGTGTCCTTCAGGTACGAATCCAAATATTACATCGACAAGAAGAAGGCACACAGGCACTCGTTGTCTTTCGGGACAACAGGTGGGAAGATGACAGATCTATCATAGCAACTATGGAGGTAGATCTCACTAGAGGAAGTCAGCTGATATACGTAATCCCTGACATGATGTTAACAATAGGGGACTTCTTCAGAAACATACAACTGTCGATCCTCACCAGAGGATATGATACATGGAGAAATGGTGAAGCAAACTTATTAATCACCAGAGGACTTGTAGGGCGACTTTCAAATACCCCAAATGTCGCCTTTGCATATGAAGTAGCAGGGATGGTTGACTACCTAATCAGCCATGGAGTAAATGCACTCCCTGGAAGAAGGTATTCAACGGCGGAGCTCCAAGGCCGGAATTGGATCATCAGACCTACACATGTCAACATCCCAAGGCAACCTTCGGAGGTACAAAGCCGTAATTTAATTGATGGGCGCATTTCTATTAGTTTTAACAATTACAGCGCTGTGGAATCATCAAATCTGCAAAAATTCAATAACAAAGATGATGAAGTATTCATTGATGAGGAAGAGCTGCGGAACCATACATTAGCAGTTCTGATCCATGAAAGCAATATCTATGTCAATAAGCTAACTCCAACAGCAGTAGTACCAGTCCGACATACCAGTGGAGCTGCTGGCTATGATTTGGTGGCAGATGAAGAATCCTCAATTGAACCAAGAGAGGAAGACTGGTAATCTCCATAGGTATTTCTTTAAAAATACCTGAAGGATATATGGGGCTCATTAAATCCAGATCAGGCAATGCACGAAAATATGGTACGGAAGTGGGAGCTGGAGTCATTGACCAAGACTATCAAGGAGAAATCAAGGTCCTAATGCACAACCATACTATAAGATTAGTAAGAATCAACGCAGGGGATAGGATCGCACAGATCTTATTCATTCCTTGTCTACAGCAAGAACTTATTCAAGTAGACCAATACCCGACCACAACAGCACTGGGAGAGCAAGGATGGGGTTCAACCGATAACCCTGTTGCCACAACCTCTCGCAGTCTAACACCTGAATTATTTAATATACTTGTTCCAAAGCAATTAAATGTCATTTTACAGGAAGGAGATGACAGCGATGAAGATACTGCTGAGCAGCTGCAGAACAATCTTAACCATTATTTCAGAGATTCTTGCGCACTGGAAGGTAGTGGGGAATTACCATACCCCGCAAAAATTCAAGAAGAAATTATTGCAGCAGGGCTAGATGATAATTGGGAAATGGAATACCCTCAACTGGGGAGACTTTCTCAACAAGTGTATTCCTCATCAGCAATATCCAACTATACGCCCCCGGTAGATTAGTATGGGACCAGCAAATTACCCTCCTGCGGTAAATGTTGAATCAAGTCAAAGGCCCTCATTCGAAGGATATTCTAGGAAGGCCAAATTCAAGTCCAAGGACCTTTCTGAATGGTGGAATTTACCATCAGTATTACAACAGAATGGAGCTATGTTCGTGATCCCAACGCAGCTTGGCATGTTTGATGAGGTATTCATGCGCTGGGAATCTATAACTAAAAATTTAGTTTCTTTGCAGGGTTTTACTGACCCACAGGCCAAAGTAGAATTTATTGAGAATTTACTTGGAGAGGCTGAAAAGTTAGCATGGATACAATGGCGAATGGCTTATCCGTACCAACAGCTTCTAGCTAACACGGATGGAGCCGGAGGAACACAAAATGTCCTATCACAACTAAGGACAATTTTCATCCTGGAAGATCCTTTCCAAGGATCAACGGTGTCTCAAGAAGAAGCATATAGAGATCTGGAAAGATTATCCTGCACAAATCTCAAGGATATTGTTCAATTCTTAAATGACTATTTAAGGATCTCTTCAAAAACAGGCCGTCTATTCACCAGTCCTGATTTATCAGAGAAATTATGGTCGAAGATGCCAGGAGATCTTGGCAGGAGAATTAAAGAAGCTTTTGAAAACAAATACAGAGGCAATACAGTTGGTGTGATTCCTAGGATCTTATTCTCATACAAGTTCCTAGAAAATAAGTGCAAGGATGCGACATTCAAAAGAGCACTCAAGGACTTATCTTTCTGTAGCCACATACCCATCCCAGGCTATTATCAGAAGCCAGAAAGGAAATTTGAGTTTCAAAGATCCAAGACATTTAAGGGAAAGCCACACCAGTCTCATGCAAGGATAGAGAAGAAAAAGCATCTTGTCCGAAACAAGAAATGCAAATGTTACTTGTGTGGCGAAGAGGGGCACTTTGCTCGCGAATGCCCTAATGACAGAAAGGATGTAAAAAGAGTAGCTATGTTTGAACAACTGGAGCTACCTGGAGATTATGAAATAATATTCGTACAGGAAGGTGAAAACCAGAGTGATGCCATCTACTCCATATCTGAAGGAGAAGACGTAGAAGAACTACACTATGGTATGAATTCTTTAATACATGAAAAAATATTTATGTTAAAAGAAGATGGCAGGTCATGGTGGATTGGACCTGAGTCTGGCTACAGAGCCAGGGTTCAAGTATCACAACTACAGGCAGAATGCAACCACATTTGGGAGGTTAACAATCCCCTACCAGCAGAGATGGAAAGGTGCAGCTGTTGCAAAAGGATCTCACAACAAAGGCACAGGCGGCACTGTCCCTTATGCAAGATTACATCTTGCGGGATGTGCAACATGTATTATTTCAACAAGAGAACTCCCGTTGCACAGCCGGAGCCTATAAGGTACGAACCTCGTGAACTGTTTCAACAACAACAAGATTATATTACTCATTGTGAAGAAAGATAAGAAGGCTAAAGATGGTAGTAGAAGCTGAAAGGGAAAAGGCTGAAGAAGCAAAACTAATACAACAAGAAGCCATCATAATAGCTCAAGAAAACAAAAGATTACAACATGAGCTGAAGGAATGAAAACTAAAGTATCAGCAACTAGAATTGGAAGGAATGGTAGTCGAAAGACTTAGATTGGAAAGAGTGGATCTTGAAAAGGAAGTTCAACATCTAAGGCTAAAGGGAGTTGCAGAAGAAGAGGATGAGGAAGTATACGTGCTACTTGCTGAAGAAACTCAGAAGGTTCTCTCTGCAGAAAAGACTGGCAGTTCTAGAAGAACCAAAAACCTACTATTCAACTTAAAGGTACAACTTGATATTCCCGGGATACCTGTATTTGAAGTCAATGCTATATTAGATACAGGTACCACAACATGCTGTATAAATGAAACTTCAGCCCCAAGGGATGCGCTTGAGGAGAATCCTTATGTGGTACATTTTAACGGCATCACCTCCAGAACTACAGCGAATAAGAAGCTAAAGGGAGGAAGAATGACTATAGGGGAAAATACCTTCAGAATCCCTTATACATATGCATTCATCATGAAATTAGGGGACGACATCCAGATGATTCTTGGATGTAATTTTATAAGAGCAATGCAAGGTGACGTTAGAATCGAAGGTAATACAGTCACATTTTATAAAAATCTAACGACAATCAATACTTTGCCTTATATCCCCACAGCAGCAGCTATTGAAGAATTAGACATGGAAGAGGAAGACTATATTCAGATTCAGGAATTAGTCTATTATTCAGTAGGATCTAATTCAAAAGGTATTCAGGCCCAGAGCTAAAGGCCCAAGGATATGTTGGTGAAAATCCACTGAGGCACTGGGAGAAAAATAAAGTACTCTGCGTACTGGACATCAAAAATCCAGACCTTACTATTGAGGATAAGCCCTTGAAACATCTTACGCCTCAGGCAAAGGAGGCGTTCTCGAAGCATGTCCAAGCACTACTGGACCTCGGAGTAATTAGGCCCAGTAAAAGCCGGCATAGAACTATCGCAATAATAGTTAATTCCGGAACAACAGTAGACCCGAAGAAGAAAGGGAAAGAAAGGATGGTATTTAACTACAGAAGGCTAAATGATATTACAGAAAAAGATCAGTATAGCCTGCCAGACATAAATATCATATTAAAAAAGGTCAGCAATAGCTATATCTATTCAAAATTTGACTTAAAATCTGGCTTTCACCATGTGGCAATGCACCCGGACTCAATTGAATGGACTGCATTTTGGGTAGCAGATGGATTATACGAATGGTTAGCCATGCCATTCGGCCTTAAGAATGCCCCTGCAATATTCCAAAAGAAGATGGATGATTGTTTCAGAGGCACCGAATAATTCATCGCTGTCTATATTGA
>JBBUKS010000078.1:5019928-5048703 GCA_038050645.1 Hedychium gardnerianum | reverse complement strand
TTATCGAGCTCTCAATTCAAGTTTATTTGATTGTTTGAAATTTTTACTTGTTTGATTGATTATTGAGCTTGATAATTTAAACTTATTTGTTTATTTTATTTTATTTAGCATATTGATAAGAGTTTTATTAATGAATATGATTGTTCACGAACATTGTTCACGAACATTAACGAGCTGAATACATATGTGTTCAAGCTTGTTTGTTTAGTTTAACGAGTTGTTTAAGCTTGTTTGTTTAATTGATCGTGTGTATATTGAACGAACATAAATAAATTCTTATCAAACTGAACATCAAATTTATTCACGAACGTTTTATTCATTTATAATCCTAACTAATTGAGATTTCAGCCGATTGTTTTTTTCTTTTTCGGAAATTTACAGGGGACGCACGTAGATCAAAAAAATTTAATCATCCATCAGAATGATGAAAGGGCGTCTTGATTTTGAATGACCTTTTCATTCTATTCCTCCCGTCAAAGATAATATTTTAATCTTTTTTATTTCTTATTTGTATGTACCTTTAATTAAATTTTTCTAATTTTTTTATATATCCCACGAAAAATTAATCATAAAATATTTTTAAAAATCTAAAATAAATAATAGAAATACATATCATCTTAAATAGATGTAATATGACTTCTCTAAATTGATTAGTAACTTTTAATTCAAATTTATTTATGAATCTAAGTTATTTAAATTTCTACAAATAATTGCATTCATCAATAGTAAATTTTAATCAAAATTTATTGATCGCCTTAAAAAATTCAGATTGTATTTATTTCATATCCTATGAATTTCTAAAATTGTAAGAAATTTAAAAGTATCTTTCATTTTTTATTTTCCCAAAGGTGTCTCAGAATTAAACTTTTGTGGAATATGAAAAGAGAAAAAAAAATTAATCAAAGAAAAGAAAAAAGAGAAAAGTTGTATATAAAATAGAGAGGAAAGAAATTAAAAAATAAAAAGAAACAGATGGAAAAGTCACCCAAAATCAATACGCTTTTGATCATTCTTAAAGTATAGTGTATTGATGTGTGATTTAGAAATTTTTTAAATCTATTTGCGCCCTTTGATAAATTCCTATTTTTTTAACTAAAAAATAAAATTTTATTTTATTATATGCGTAAAGTAATCAGCAATTTAGATGTTCTATACATGAATTTGACAGAAAACAGAATCTATCCAAAACAAAAAAAAAACAAATTATAATCTCAATAACCAAGCAAGTCATCTAATTTTATTGCGACAGGAATTATTCCGGTCCATGGGCTGAAATGGTGCCCTAAGTATTTTATCATATATTTCACACTAGATTTTCTTTCGATGTAAACAAGAACAGCAAACTAATTTGGCGAATTTCAGCTGAGGTCGATGAGTTTACAGAAACATAATCGATGAGATATTTTTGTTAACCAAGTACTTATTCGATATTACTCATAATCTCTCGTATTCATTTCGATTATGCATAAATTTACAGAAGCATTTAAATAAAAAGAAAACACAAGTAGCATTTGCAAAAATTCTCCAAAAAATAAGCAACTAAAATTTGGTGAAGAAAAAGAGATGCAAATCCGCAATTGTATACTTCAATCCGATAACCATGAAAATAGAGGTCATATCGATCGCCTTAAATCCACGAATTAACGAAGTTTAATCGGAGGTGGTTCTCTCCAAGCTCTTGCCGCTGTTCCCCCTCAGATACCTCAGCTCGAGCGACACCTGCCTGTCCATCTGCAGCTGCCGGTAGAACCCTTCGATGAACCTGTCCGCCCTCAAATTAATATCCTCGCCGGAGCCGCCGTCGGGGGACGACGACGACGACGACGCCGCGTCGCTCGCCGACCTCGTCATCTGCGTCGCCGGGTTCGGCGAGCCGATCAGGCTCGACGACGTCCGCGAGAGCGCGAACGACGACCTCGAGTCGTAGTAGTCGTCGGAGCAGTCGAGCAAGCTCGGCCGGGTCTTGAAGCTGAGCTCGGCCGCCGGCGACGAAGATCTCTTGAGGGAGGAGACGATCCACCGGGTGGCATCGAAGGAGAGAAGGAATTTAACGTTGGCGATCGCCCGCCGCAGCCGGCTCAGCACCGAATTTCTCTTCTTGGAAGCCATGATGGAGATGGATTAACAATAAGATCGATAAAGCCTTGTTTTGATTTTGATGATGATAATAAAATAGACGTGGTGAAGTTGGAATATATATCTGAAACTGGCTGGTCGATTAAATCGTCTCGGATCAAACAATGTAAATATATAGAAACATTTTCTTGACTACCATTTAGTTCTAAATCTTCACGACAAGTTTCCTATGTGCATGTTCTTGGCGACGAAGCTAGAATGGTCCGAAGTTTAATTAATTGATTTGGATTTTTCTCCAGCAATAATAATCTCAATACATTATGTCTATCTCCTTGTATTACGCGTCGTTAATTACCACAACTTAGACCACGAATTAGTCTACACCGGTTCCTTGAATCACCGCGTAATTTCGTTGTTACTTACTTGTCTTATTACCTTTTTATAGACGCGAACGCAAGCGCACGACGAAACGGCATCGATGCGATGCGCCGTGTCGCCCAAGATAATTAATATTTAATATAATTTTAAATATTTAAAAAATTGGCAATAGTCGCTCGACGCCCGGCGACCACCTCGCAATTAGAAGACGTCGCGCGATGATCGGCCGCGGCCGCGCAGGAAGCGGCGATAAGTAGCGGGAGCCACTTCCTCTGCGCCTCGCCACCATTGCTATCCGCCTATTCGATTTCGCTGGTAGTTTCTTCCCGACTTGCCCCGATTCCTCCTCTGCGGGTCTCGTTTTCATGCTTCGTTGGTTGTTTGATTTGAGAAGGGCGAGATCGAAGGAGGAAGCGTCGAGCTCGGATAGGGATTCCGCCGATTATTAGGTATGATTTTTTCCTGGCAAGATGTTGGTTTTCTGTTTTACCGTTTATGTTTCATTTGTTAGATTAGAAGAAAAGAGGGATTTTTTTCCTTGCCTAATGTTGGATCCGTTTTAGGGTTTCTTCATTGTTCCTTTTTTTTTTTAATGTAAAATTCTTCATCGTCGTTAGGAGGAAGAACTAGGGTAATTTATTGCTTTGTTTTGGGAGTATTTAGTTAATATGTTGTCATATTTTTCACGCAACTCCGGTTCAGTGGGAAAGCGATCATTTTGGGGAAGTATTGCGCAAGGCGTGGAGACGAGGAGGGCGGATTCCTGGCCGTCGCCCACCCTCGCTATCTCGAGTCTCATGTTTAGTCGAGTGGAACGTGAATCCTTCGCTTGCTCTTCCATTGTTGCTCCGGCTAGTTTTTGAGTCCTGAGATGGAAATGAGCGCAGCTGTGGATGATTCTCGCGTGTCAAAATTATTTGCAGCTTTGGAGGGAGCATTCTTCCTCGCCCGCTTGATGGTTGAGGGAGAGACCCGTATCGTGACTGTTCAAGATGTCTTTTTGGCTCTGGCGCAAGAACTCTTTGATGGGGTATCTATCATAAAATACCAGCAGCCAGATGAGGACCTCTACGCGTTGGTGTCAATTGTGAACGACGAGGATGCAATGAACATGAAGGAGTACGATAAGGACATATCTGTCAGTGATGGCCCAACGTGGCTGAGGATCTTTCTTTTCTCACAGTACATTATCGGTATGCACTATGATGCTGACGACCGGGGAGGGGAGCTGAGCAGAGGTGAATTGATGCCATCAACATCCTCATCGGTGTAGCGTCCTCTTCACCTCCCGATGCCTCGGAGCACTACTTGGGGCGTCTGAGCATCGATGGAGGAATCTCC
The DNA here is from genome assembly GCA_038050645.1 of Hedychium gardnerianum. Lineage (NCBI taxonomy): Eukaryota > Viridiplantae > Streptophyta > Magnoliopsida > Zingiberales > Zingiberaceae > Hedychium > Hedychium gardnerianum. Next base: position 5,044,908 of record JBBUKS010000078.1, on the reverse strand, counting down.
AATTGCTTGCGTCAACTTAATATCCCTTCCCATGGGCAGAGAGAGATGGGGAAATGGATACTCCTCAAGCACCACATTATACTCTCCAAGACGACTTGTTGTTGATGACCCACAGGAATTCTTGCCTTCAACATCTGCCAGACAGGAGCAATTCTTCAAGACAAATCTGGATTTCCAGGTAATTTCATTCTCAGAAGCACGGACCACCATGCATCGAGCAACAGAACATGTCAAATGAATGCAAGGGGCATTTTCCAAATTCATTGGCTGAATGTAATAGTAACAGAGATTGATTCGTCTCAAACCGAGACATTTATTAGGCCATGGATGTATCTCAATGGACAACATCCAATGCTTAATGAATCCCACAATCATTTTAAACATGAGCGGGCATCAACAGCAACCAGGTTTCTCATACTCACAGAATCGAGAATATGCATATCTATCAAAATGAAGCTAGTAGGATAAGGGAACACTATCTTGACATGAATGCCCATTTATACATGGAAACACTGATGACGAACAATCACTCCCTTCTAATGGTATCACTCCAAATTACTTACATTACTGCCAGGATGAGCTATTATTGCAAATGAAAGTTTTCTAACTCAACATACATTAGGAATTGCTCCAAATGCAAATGTGCTAGGAGTTGAAGATACTGCGATAAGGTATCATAATCAGCCTTCTGCATGTTCAGTAGATGGCCCCTACCAAATGCCGTATCATCTCATAAGCTCGTCAGTTCAATGATCGGAAATGGGCCAGACACAGGTCTTTTATCCAGTGGGCGAATAGAGGGAAGGCTGCCCACTTTCAGGATTAGTTGAGCCCAAGGCCAGACACTTGGATTATAAAAAAAAAATTGAAAATCTCCTCGCAGCAGGTTCTTCTGGTATACGTGCCAAAGTTCCTTCTGAAGCAATTTCTTTTGTGTCTTTGCCTTCGTACCAAATTAACAAAGAACCAGTTGTTTCTGCTGGGACTGAGGTCCACAAGTATGCCCTACAAATGCAAGCTGCAGAAGAAGAAATCCCAACAGTAGACGGGTAGGAGAAGAGATGCAATTTCAGATGAACCTGGTGCAGAAATTACTCTTTCTCCAAAGAGTAATCAGAATCTGGAATTTTCTTAGGCATGTAACTTTTTAATGGCTGTAATAACTGTGATCTCTCACGGAGACATCATAATATTAGTATTGTCATCTAACTTTTTATGATTCTGTCAAGAGTCATGGCAAGGATACACTGAATTGTTTGTTGGGAATATTGGTATTGTCATCTAATATTCTGTCACGAGTCATGTCCCTGTGATCTCTCTCAGAGACATCATAATATTAGTCGTATCATTCTCATGAGTCATGACAAGGATACGGTGAATTGTTTGTTGGGGTTATTGGTGTTGCCGTCTACATATTTACAGCTAGTTAAAGCAAAGGTGCATCTGTAGCATGTATGTTGAGGATTCTCATGAGTCATAACAAGAACATATTTGAAATAATATGGATTTGTACATGATTAATAAATATTTTAGTTAAGTGATATAAAATTATGATAAATATATACATCAAATGAGTAAGAGAACGACTAAAAAAAGACTTGATTAGTAATAATAAAATAAAATTTATTTATATATAAATGATGATATTATAGGAGGTAGAATTTAATGACGTAAAAGGATTCATATAATCAATCTCACGTAGTGGGATAAGATAACACCTTCAGTTTCATGCTGTTACTTTTGCATAAACCACTTAGCAATCATGACAGAGACAGGATCTTCCATCGAGTCAAAGCCTGATTTGGTACCTTTTGAATCAATATAGGTATTACGTGTTGCAACCTGAAATATGGTATCTTGCAAGTTTCGAAGTTAAATTCTCTTCCTGTTTATCGTGTTAAATTTTGTGAAGTTTTGTCTTTTTAAGAAATCTTTAGAATTTCTGTAAATAAATATGAATTCTGTACTCCTTGAGAGTAGGGCTGTCTCAATTATTCTTGAGGTCCTAGGCAAAAACAATTAAGACCTTAATATTTTTTAAAAAATAAATATTAAATTTTTTAAAATATAAATTTTTATATACAATATTATTATTAGAGACATTTAATTTTATGAATAAATTTTTTAAAAAATAATTCATACATTATAAAAGATTTTTTTAGGAATTTGAAGTAGTGACTAATTATATCATGTATCAATAACTTTATCTTTATCAAAATTTACTTTTTTATTAATATTTTTTTTAAAAAAAAATTATGTTAAACTTTCAAATATAAATTTAAATTATAAAATAATATATTTGTCTAATGAATATTTTTAATTAAATAAATGAAGTTAAATTCCACCAATAAAATATTAAAAATACTAACTAATTTAGCAACAAGTAATATATTATTGTAACACTATTAATATACATTTTAATTGCTATTTTAAAAAAAATATCAATCGATTTTAACTTCGATGAAAGAAAGTCTTGACGTAACAGTAAAATTATTATTGTGTGACCGAGAGGTAAAAAGTTTGAGTAGTAGATATAGTCACTGCGTACAATAAACCTTTCTCCGAGATCCTATATTAGCGGAAGTTTCGTACATCGAACTGTCTTTTATCAATTTTAACTTTGATAAATTATTAATCAAATTTATTTAGCCAAAAATATTTAACTAGTAAATATCGACAACGAATTATAAAATAAAAAAAGAATGTGCATCGGTATAAAAATGATAATGAAGGAGAAAAAAAAATGAGAAAAAAATAAAATTTAGAGAGAAATAATAATACAATATTAAATATATTTTTGACTTTTAAAAGTATTTTTTAAAAAAAATATCAATTACTAATAAGTATAACCAATAAATATTATTAATTTATTAACCAAATTTAATTTTGGTCCGTAAATTAAATTTTTATCTATAAAAAATTAAAAATTATGGATTAAATTTTAGTTTAAAAAATTATCAACTAAATCTAACTTTAACAGTAAAAAATTAAAATTATCAATCAAATCTAATTTTGATAAGTAAAAAATTAAAAATGATAAAATTTAATTTTAATCTATAAAAGAATTATAAATTATTGATCAAATTTAATAAAAATAAAAATTATTAACCAAATTTAATTTGTCTAGTAAAAAATTAAAATTAACGATGAAAATAAATTACTAAAATTTATTTTATTCATAATTTTATATATTTATCATTCAAATTTATATATTTTTAAAATAATATATATATATATATATATAATTTGATGCCCCTATTATATAGGGCCCTAGGCACAGGCCAGGCCTATGCCTTGAGCCGGCCCTGGCCGGAGACATGGCGGCTCCATTGCGGTCGCCGTGCTTGTTCTGCCAGATAGCTCGGGGCTCCACCGCCGCTGATCTCCTATTCGCCGTCAGTATCTCCCTTTCCTTTCGTCATTGGTTTTACTTTGTTGTTTCGTTTCAGATTATCTTTCATTTACAGGACGAGATGGTGATCGCCTTCCGTGATATTAGACCCGCTGCCTTCAGGTGATCTTTTCTCTCTTCAGCTTATTTAGTGCTTCTCTTATGGACACTGGCAAGTTTTTTCCCCCTCCTCGTGTGAAATCTATTCAAAGATCTGAGATTTGGTAAAGTAACGGGATTTATGATAACGATGATTTTAGACGCAACCTTTCTATATGAAACTTCTGATGGGATGGTTTCCTCATAGGTATATTCGTACTAATGAAACTGCTATAATAGCCTTAAACTGCTCCAAATTCAAAAACAAATAGTTGTATGAATTCCCTGGATCTTCTAGAGTGTATGACTTCTTTTTCAAACTTAAAGCAATTTAGGGTTTAAAAATTGCAACACGGTCTTAAACTGCTCTAAATCTATAAATATGCACGCCTATGACTTCAATAGACCATCTAGATTTGAGATCTACATTTCTTTTCAATATTAGAGTCGTTAGGGTCAAGTGACATTTTTGTTCAAAACTGCTATGAGACTGCTCTAATTCTAAAAATATATGCACCTACAAGTTCAATAAACTCTCTGGAATATATGAATGAGTTCCCTTGACCCTCGTGAGTTGAGATCTACATTTAGAAACAAAATTCTTATATGACTCTAAACTCCTCTAAATTTTGAAACAAAGAGTTCTATAAATTCATTGGATCCTATAGAGTGGATGTATAATCTCATTTTCTAATTTAGAGCACTTTAAGTTCATGTAGCAAGTTTAAACAAAACTTTTAGACGATCTTAAATTGATTGAAATACAAAAACAAACAATCCAAATTCTTATGAGTTTTTGGACTCCTCAAGATTTAAAATTCACTAATACTTTTAGGTGTTGGACAAGTTTCAAAACTACTATATGACCCTAAACTGCTCTAAGTTAAAAAAAAAAACAATATCTTATGAGTTCCTTGGACCCTCTAAGAGTATAAGTATGACTTTCTTTTTTAATTTAGAGCAATTTAGGGTCATAAATTTTTTGAATAAAATTGGCATATGATCCTAAATTATTCTAAATCCAGAAATTTACACATTTATGAGTTGAATAGACTCTTTGGAATCAAGATCTACATTTTTTTTTCTAATTTTTGAGTAGTTTAGGGTAATGTAATAATTCTGTTCTAACTTCTTTCTACTGCCCTTCCACTCTTATATTTTCTTTGTTCATACTATTGCCATTACTAATTTCTAGTGATTTACACACATGATGAATGATTTGATTTATGTCATGCAGTGATGTATAGATATTATGTGAGCATACAAGTGTTGAGATATAGTATTGGTTTCTCATATATAGAATTATTCATGTTGAACAACAACAATAATAACCAAGTCTTTATCCCACTAAGTGGGGTTAGCTATATAAATCCTCCTACGTCATTGGGGCGATCCCCTACTATATCCTCATTTATATTTAAATAAATTTTATCATATTTTATCATTAATAATTAAGTTTTTTTGGTCTCTTTTTTCCTTGATTAATGTGTGTATTTATCATAGTCTCATATCGCTTAATTGGGATATTTATTGGTCACCTAAGTACATGTTCATACTATTTTAAACGAATCTTTTGGAGTATTTCTTCAATAGGTACAACCTTGATTTTTTCTCTAATGTTCTCATTTTTTATCTTGTCCATCATTTCTTATCTTATCCATCCTAGTATGTCCGCGTATCTACTTTAACACTCTTATCTTTGCGACTCTTATCTTTTGCTCGTGTACTCTCTTTATAGTCAAATATTCAACTTCATATAAAATAGTAATTTTGACTGTTATTTTGTAAAATTTTCCTATAAACTTTAGAGACGATCACAAAAAATACTTGGCACCCTTCATTTTAATCATCCTGCTTGTATCTTATGTGAAACATTTCTATCAACCTTAGGGATGACAATTTCCTCCGAACCCAGAGGAGGATTTGATACCTGACTCGAATGGAGGACGGTATGGATGGATTTTTGGATCCGTTTAAATAATCAGATAATCGAGTATAGGGATTTTCTGGCTCGAATATGGAGGCAGATTTGGTAGAATACTATCCATACCCGATTACATATATATTTATTTATTTATATATTAAAGAAAAAAATGCAATTGTAGGTGGTAATTGTTGGAAATACAATCAAAGTTCCATGTTGGAAATTCATGAAAAATATCATGAATTTATAAGATGAAAGATATTTCCATTGATACGAGACCTTTTGGGCAGAGCCAAAAATAAATCTATGAAAGCTTAGGTCTAAAGTGGACAATATCATATCATTGTGGAGATATGTGAATTCTTTTGGTCCTAACAATTGGTATCAGAGTGATGCTCCATATCGAGCCATGTGGATGGAATAGTGACCTTGAACAAAGGAGGTGGGGGCTCCCAGAGGAGCGAATTCCAAGAGAAAAGTCCAATCAAGGGTGACCGGATGCTTGGCAAAAATCCTGGAGAGTGAATCCTAGGTGGTGAAAAGTTTTAGAGGAGAGGAGTGACCTCGATTGACCGGATGCTTGAGGGGAGATCCGGAGTAGGTCAAGAGTGATCAGATGCTTAAGGGGAGGCTCGGAGTAAGTCAAGGGTGATCGGATGCTTGAGGGAAGGCTCTGACCATGAGAATAATGGTGATCCTTCGTTTGAGGGGAGGATTGTTGGGAATACAATCAAAGTTTTACATTGGAAATACATTGAAAAGATCATGAGTTTATAAGATGAAAACTATCTCCATTGGTATGAGGTCTTTTGGGTAGAACCCAAAAACAAATTCATGAAAGCTTAGACTCAAAGTGGATAATATCATACCAATGTGGAAATATATGAATTCTTTTGGTCATAACAATAATATGATATTTGGGTAGGTTATGAATATCCGATCCTCTGACGAATATGAGGACGTGGATGAAAGTTGAATACCCGATGAGGATGGGGATGAGGATGAGGATGAATATAATAAATGGGGATGGGGACGGTGTATATGGAATCCGAGCCAAATCCAATCCATTGTCATCCCTAATCAATCTCATAATTCTTTTGCAAAAACGATATTTAAAACTTTTTATAAGGAACTCATCATCTCCTATTTTAATAATTGTCTTGCTACTACTACTACTATTAAACTTAAATTTCATATATTCTATCTTTAGTCTGCTAAGTCTAAAATATTTAACTTCTAATGTCTCTTGTCAAGATTCAAGCTTAGCATTTATTCGTTCATGTATTTCATCGACTAAGACAATGTTATCTGCAAACAACATGCAACATGGTAACACGGTTTGTTGTGTTTAGTGAGCTAGTGTAAAAAGATATGGACTTAGCGCTGATCGTTAATGTAATACTATTTTTTTAAGAAACACTTTTGTTAATTCGTCCGGAGTCTTCATTGTTGTCATTATATTTTCATACATATTCTTGATTGTTTTAATATATGTTATGCTAACATCTTTCTTTTCTAGAATTTTTCATATAATTTCTTTCAAGACTCTCATAAGTGTTTTGTGGATCAATAAATATCGTGTGTAAATCTTCACGGAGGCCTCTATGAAACCGTGGCGAGGTTGCGGCGACATCGCAGAGGCCTCCACGAGTTTGCTTCCGCCTCGCAGCTCTGTTGGTGCCAAAAGAGTATCAGTGCCAGTTTCGGACGGCACGGATTGACACCCCAATCCTTGGTGGCCACAAATGACCACATATAGGTAGCTGAAAAAAAATTAAAAAAAAAAAAAATCCAATGAGCCGGTTCAGATTGAACTAAATTGTCTTAATATCTGAAGTTATCTTTTTTGGGTATTTACAACTTGTGAATAGGAACTTAAATATATTTTTTTGTAAGTGATACATACATTCCATATCAATTATATGTGTGTTACTCTTATGTTTCATCTTCTATATTGTTGTCGGTTAATATGGATTCTTATACTTCACGTGTTTGGTATCGTATGATTGACATATCTTTTATGCAGAAGTATAAATTTGATGTGTTGAATAATATATTTTATAAGTATATTGGTTTTGTTATTAATATAAATATACAGTATGCTGTTTGATTATGCTTTTGTCTTGTCAGGTTAAATAGTTTATGACTTCATTTCTAGATGTTTATATTTGTTACGTTTTATTTTTACCTTACACATTGATTTTTTGCTCAGGCATTATCTGGTTATACCTGTTAAGCACATACCCACAGTCAAACATCTCCATCAAAGTACAGAAGACCATCATTTAGGTTCGACTCTTGGTTTATAACATAAAGATGCCAGAGATAAAATGGAACTCTTTCTCAAACTATTATTCGTTGATGGATGTTCAGCATCAAGGAAAATGCCAGAACTTTTAATAAATTATTGCTTTGCAGTCAATCACATGCTGAATGTGGGAAAAAACCTTTTGGAAAGAGATGCACCTCAATCCAATTACAGGTATTATCTGAAAGTTCTGTACTTTTTCTTTGTTTTGTGTGGCAATACTTTCTTTAACTTCAATGGTCAGTGTGATGTCCAAGTGAGGTTGGTTCTCTTTTACCTTTTGAAAAAGAACAATAAAAGAGAAGAAAGCAGTTAGACACCATGAGAATCATTAGCAATACATAGGAGTAAGTTGTGGGCATGTTTGTTTAAATTTGAATGGTTTAGGGAGAGTTTAGATTAAAGAGTGGAAGTCTGAGCTGCTCATGAGCGAAAATATGTATGAGTTATTATGTAATTTTTAGACATGCACTACGATTTGTGTATAGTGAATGTGAGGCTTTGTGCAATGTTATCTTTTTTCTCATGATAAGACCTCATAAGAAAGGCAAACTACAACTTGGGTAATTTGGAAACTTCCTCATCCTTGTTGTTAAGCAAGGGAAGACTTCCAACTTACTCCACATTGGCAAGAGCCATAGTCATTTAACTTTAATATACTCTTGTTCATGCACGAAGTTATGAGAAGGAAACAGCTGAGAAAACTATCACACAAGATTTCGTTGGACATGACTGTTCATTAACAGTTCCCTTCCAAATGATTAAAATCTAATTGGTCATTGACTCTATAAATGTTCTAGTGATGATGTGTATCTGCTTTCTTTAAGGTGGTAAGGTTATAATTCTGGAGTTGGATCGTAATATTCCCATTTACATTTAGCAACTGATTTCCTAGCCAGTAAATGGGAGACTGATCATTAGAATTTTGGAAATAGCAATATAAAAGTGGATCTACCTAACAGGAAATTTCCCAGTCTTGATTTTCTACGTTTGTGAAGATGCATGCATTGTTAGGGTTTCTGTTACGAACAAATACTAAGTTAGATCCATGTCGGATCTCACCTGAATCAACTCATTTATTCCCACAAGCATGGTTAAAAAAGGTTAAGAAATTGAGTTGTTGTCAATCTTGGGTAGCACTCTGATTCCATGATATAAATGCTAAGCGACTATCACCAACTGCTGTTTCCTTATTAAAGATGTTAAATCTTTGAGTTTTTCATGTAATGTGAACTTGCCCATTGACCAACCGGACAGCGAATTTGCACAAGTTAGAATTGTTCATGGTTCTCCATTGCTGTTTTTGCAGATTTGGTTTCCATCAACCACCATTTTATAGTGTTGATCATCTTCATCTTCACTGTTTAGCACTACCATTTATACCGAGGTATAGTTACAAAATGTATTGCTTACAGCAATCTGCAATACTTCTCAGGCTCTGTGGACTATAACTTAAAGGTTCTTTCATTCTCATTAACAGTTGGAAACGTGTGAAATATTCTTCATTGGGTCATTTTGGTTTTATTGAAGCTGATAAATTGTTGGCCAAGATCAGGCCTTCCTCAGAATTGCCCTCGCAGTTGTGACATGAAAAGCATACCGGAGGACATTATGATCAAGCTAACAATTATGGATTATTTAATTTGCAAGTACGATTGGAGGATTTGTTTTGTTATTTTAATTGCGAAAATGTATTTTTGGACGATGAAGGCAAACCAAAGAATATGTCTTATAAGGATTGGGAAAAATTAGACGGAAAGGCAGTTGGAAAGATTAGACAATGGGCGGATGATGACATATATCACATGCTGTATAATCCTTGTTATATCTTGATTTGTAAATTATTTTATTATCAATAAAAATTAATAAAATCGTTGAAAAAAATTTACATGGATGCCCTATTTTGCTTTATTTTCTTTTTCATACGTTTTTGTTATGTCTCAAGTAGTGTATCCTTTTCCTTCGTTCATTTAGAAATTAAGATAGTTAATTTTATATACTCAAAGTCAAGAAAAGATATATAGAAAAAGGGATAAAGGACAAAAAGAGAGATGTTAAAGATAAAGATAGAAAAAACTGAAAGAAAGAAAGTTTGATCAAGATTCTTCTTCTTTTCATCATTTTTTGGTAAGCTGTTGGTAGTGATCTAAGTCAGATTTAATCATTTTGGATTGTCCAATTTCCTCCTTTATTGTTAGTATTTTAGTGAGTTATAAACTTTTTAATTTGATGAAATTTGTTAAAATTCATCACTCTCGCACTCTTTTTTTATATGAAGTAGACAGTCTTCCTTTTAATTTATCTATTGGATAAAGCTGAAGCATAATTATACGCATTCAGAAGTTGATTTTAAAATATTTATTTTTAATGAAATTTAAATTCTAGCTCTTTTAATCGTTCCTCTGAATATTTTATTACTATATTATATTCATGGGGGTTTAAAATTCATCTTTTTTAGTTGAGTAAATGATGGTTGTTATTTTTTGAAATGTTGCTAAAAAAAACTTAATTTATTTAAGTTTTTGAGGGATAACATTTATGATTTTTTACCTCCACATTGGTGAATTTTTCATGTAAAAATTTGGCGTCTTATTATTTATTTTATTACATTCATTTTTAAAATCCAAAGAGTACTTTTTTCGATAAGTAGTAGTAAAGCAAGATTATCTAAGATTACTTTTATGTTAATCAAATAGAGGACTAAGAGAACATTAGCAATACTATATTCAAGCTAACAACTATAAATTATTTAAGCAATACTCCAGCTTAGCTTGCTACTCTTGCTTGGTTTGCTAGATAGAGTATTTTGATGTTCGAGCAATACGAGTAAAATATTTAAATTAAATTAGTATGTCAAAAGTTAAAGAATTTTAAATGAGTCAAAATTGACTAGACATTTGGAAGACAAAAAGTTTAACAAATATTGACAAGTGTGAAATCCAACCAGTATTGACGAGTAAATAAATTTTTAATAAATCAAGATTAACATAAGTTTGACATGTGAAAGTCTTAGCTAATCTTGTGCTGCAAATTTGATATATGGTTATCGGCTCGGCTATATCCTGGGGCAAGTCTTAACTAATCTTGATGGATCTTAGGTTGAATAAGTGAAAATCTTAACAGATTAAAATAGACATAAGACTAAATAAGTGAAAGTGCTTATGAGTCAAGGGTGACTAACAATGAGTAGATGTGAAAGTCATGGTCTCCGAGGCTTCTTGACAAATTGAAGTCTCAAAAGCAAGGCCTTTTAGTAAGTGGATGTCTTGGAGGCAAGAAGGATTCTTTGCAAGTTGAAGTCTTAGGGGTAAGATTTTTTGATAAGTGAAAATCTTGATAAATTTAGGTCGACCGATATTAGATATTTAAAGAAATCTAGGAGACAAAAAAAAATCTTAGCATGAGAAGTCCCGGAGGCAAAGGCTTTGGCAAGACAAGGAAGTTTTAGAAGAGCGGTCTTTTAGCATGAAAATTGAGTGAGATGAGAATCTACGAGTGACCTATAATATGAGTTTTGGATAGACTTGACTTAGACAGCTCAACTTTAGAATTGGTTGAAGTTAGTGATCCAATCTACTGAAAGTTGGGTTTAGTTAATTAATGATTGAGTTGACTCACAATAGTTCATGGGCCAATCAACTAGCCAATTAACTAAGGCAAGATCATTCAATTAATGATCAATTTTTGTTGACTAATGGTTGAATTAACTAGATAATCGACTCAAACTGTTTTGCTAGTAACAAAATGTCTTTATTCATCAGTCAGTAGACTGATGGTTAGTTTCAATTAATTGATGATATAATAGAAGAATTAGAAAAAGATCATTGACCTTGCACAATTAGAATTCAACAATTAGATGACCTATATGCTACTATTGATCGATCGACTAATGACATGTTTCAGTTGACTAAGGTTAGTGTTGTGACGCAAAATGCTGATGAAATTAAGTCAACAGCCACATCAATTGATCAAACAAAAAACAATAGGTGGCTGTTGAGAATAAGAAGACTACACGAAGACAAATAAAAAGAGATTTTGGCAGCATTCATGAGCAATTGTATACGAAGTAAAGTGAGTAACAAGTGAAAGCAAGTCAAAAGAAGAGGCCTAATATTGTAATTGTTAATTTATTGTATTATTCATTTGTATTTTCTTGTTCATATTTGTAAAGATTGTAAAAGATTTCTCTATCTCTAGATAAAATTTAAGGACAAAAGATAAAGAGATTTCAGGGTTAACTCACTAACGAGCTATAGGCTATGAAGTAAGAATTCGGATTTTGAACCATGTAAAGACTAAGTATTAGCAATGCTCTTCAGTGTTTGTGTTTGATTTTATTTTCATTGTGTATTAATATGATTGTAGATATGAACAGGCTATTGACTATTCATCCCCTCTAATCTCACTATCGATCCAACACCTTCCACATGGAGATGGTGGGATTTTCTTTTAAAAATAAAGTTATAATACTCGTATAACATATCTTACATATACATAAAGCCTTAGAAAAGATATTCGTCTCCTCCTCAAACCAAGCCAAATGCCTCGTCTAGGATACATTCACTATAGGTGAACTTCCACCTAAAAAAAACTTAATCCTTCTTGAGTGAGTTGATTTTATCCTCACAAAGTCTTGTGGTGGTGGCAAAAAGTGAAACTTTCGTCTCCAACGCCCCCATCAATTTGTCTCATGACCAATATGAAGGAGGTAAATCACGAAGACTAGTCTAGCTAGCTCGAACAGTAACCAGTGAATGAGAGAGGGCAGGAACCTGACTACTAGCCAGGATTTGATCCTCATACCTCATGATGATAACATCTCACATACTAGCCATCAGTCTATCCCGTGGGGATCCACAAAGCCTTGTGGATCTTTGTCAAAGTGCATAAACATACTATGGTTAAATTACATGTTGGAATACACTATTTAACAGCATGAGTTAAACCTTCCAATGAGGGACTTCCTGTCCTAAATCGTAATTTAAAGCCAAACTCAATCTCATAGTTTTGCAAAGGTTTACAAGGGTGTGTAAGACATGTGAAGTTGGGATTTCTAAGCAAATACAATCAACTGAAGGCAAGTTTTAATAGATTGGAGTATTCAATTGACTCGAGAGTCAACTAAAAAAAGGATTTAGAGAGTAGAATGTTATGTTCAAGTTATAGTAGATTGGAATTAATCAATTTTCTAGTTAGTCGTTGATTGCACAACGGCTATTTTTTTTCCAATCAATTGATTGGAGGCTAGTTCAACTTATTAGAGGTGGGCAAAATAGAGTTATTGGGGATGAGTCTATAAAAATTCTTGGAGAGCTTTGAGTTGGAATTATCCATGGAAATGATCATGAACTCCTCCGTAATACATTTTCTCAAAGGTCTCCAAGGGCTTAGATAACATTGAAGGCTTCAACTCAAGTGCCTTGGTACTATATTCTTAGTTACTTTTACATTCATTGTATTATGAGAGAGAAATGATCACTTGGAAACATCAGCTAGATTGTAAAAGGTTTATCCCATTATCTCTTGTAATATATATATATATATATATATATATATATATTGGGCGGAGTATTCGACCAAAATCGAATTGATTGAACTGAACAAACTAAAAATTGAACAAATCAATTTTTTTTCGAACCAATAGAACATCGATTTTCTTACGAAAATCGAATCGATTGAACCAATAAAATATCGATTAATTCGAATTTCGATCGAATTAATCAAAATTTTAAAACCTTATTCAGTTTTAAATTAAAAAAAAAATTAATTAATTATATTTTAAATAAAAAATAATTAAATTAATATTCTTATTTGATTTAATCGAATTACGAAATTTAAAATTGAAACAGAATCGAATTAACCGAGAATCGATTTTTTTTAAAAAAATTGAAAATCGAATTAACCAAATCGAATTTCAAACTTTGATCAGTTCGGTTCGATTAATTCGATTTTATCGAATTTTTGTTCACCCTTACACTTATGACACCCATTCACATAAGAAATTCACTCCTATTAAGAGTAGGATCTCCAAATCATATTAAATCTTTTGTTAATGTGTTTCTTTTGTATTTATTATTTATATTGAGTACTTGATATACTTGACATATACAAACACACTTTTGAGTAATTAACAAATTATTTGCAAGACATTTCAACTCAGGTGAATGGCTACTTACACTCTCCCCCTCTAGCCAAGGTTAATCTTTGCCATTATTTTTTTTAAGACTATTATATTGTCCTCAAAAATCTTATTCTAATTTTTAGTATATATCCTGAATGGACTATTCTAAGGATACATTACACTTAAAATACTCCTACTAAACTTTATTTTTCTTGAGTAAGCCTTCATAATCAATTATTGAGAACCCATCAACAGACCCTACTCCAACATTATCCTTTTCTTCTTCACTGTGCATGGAATTAAAGCCATGTACCATCCTTTTCTTTTGGCCAACTCATTATTAAGAATAGACATTATATGTTTCTTCGAAACAAATTATTGACTAATATATCATTATAAAATTTAAAAATTAAATTCTAAATAATAATTAAATTTCTATTTTTTTTTATGTATGAATCATTATTCAGATTAATAATTATTTATAATTTACTTTTGATTTAAAATAAATTAATGAAGAGACTAGATAAATATTTTATTTTTTATCATCCGAGTAGACATTACATCAGTAGACATTACATGTATATTTTTTTATCATCAGAATAGACATTAAAGTATTTAAAGAAACGAATAAAAGAAATCTTCGGATCATACGATATTAATTTTATATTAATTTTATCGTGTTGCGTCAAGATCTCTTACATTATATTTTAAAAAAAACATTAGAGAACAGTCTTGCCTAGGGACATGGACCATGGCTCACCCAAATCCCACCTCACTTTGTTTGAACTTTACAACCCAGAGACACATTACAATGCCTTGTCCACAATCCAGGCTGTGATCCAAACACTTCAAGGGACTGTTCATTGCTTGATTGATCCCTCATCCACACACACTCTCCCTCTCAATCAAGAGTCAGTACCAACTGCATGCATGAGCACAGAATGCCTTGTGCTTTTGTCTTGAATGAAAGTGACTCATCAATCAGGCACATCATCATTGTACTGTCACTGTCCCTAGCACCATTTCATGGACATGCATGGCTCCAATCTATATAACTCAGTTGCTGGTTGACCATGTGATGGATGAGCAAGGACAGTATTAAGCTATAATCCTAATCTAGTGAGTAATGAATAGTTTCATGGATTTGTCAGGTGTTGCTGCTGCATTCACTGAATCATTGTGGCAGGTCACCAGGCAGTTACTGCTATTTGATGGACTGTCTCAAGACTGCTTGGATCTAACAGGTTTCATTGGTGCAGGAAGCAAAAGCTCCACAAAGAATGAGAGCATGATTCTGTGCCCTGCAAGAACAGTAGCCAACATGGACATTTCTGAAAAAACAAAACTACAATGAAATTTGTCTACAGAGATTAGATTAGATTAGAAGATGGCATTCTGGTAAGCCAATTTTTTTTAAAAAAAAATCAATTTTTTGATCATTTGTAGAACTATTTTTGGCATATGCCTAAGGGGACAAAAATAGTATGCCTCAGTTAGGCGACGTAGACTTAGTTTCATTTAAATATAGATGAGACACATGTATGTTCCAACATAAACTGGATTAATCATTGGACCTGATAAATCTTTTGATCTTTCAACACTGGTAGTTCTTGCAGCATTTAAGACAGGATTTCTCCTTATCCAGAATTTAAAATGAGGAGTTTGAAGCTTTAGAATCTAGCTCAGATATAGAGAGAACTTTTTATTTTTTCAAGGAAAATGTATCACCTTTCAGTTGACTTACCTGGAGTCAATTGTTTGCCACAAACTCATAGTTTTGCAATGGCTGGTAGCTGAAACATCAGTTTAGTATTTCATCCTTTTGGACCTGAAGATCACACTATAGCATGGAGACGAGACCGACGACTGGTTTACACAACTAACTCTTTCTACAATTTAGTCAGTGTTTGCTCTTCTCTAACTGTTCACTCGACTTCATATGCTGATATTCACTTCTTCCTTCTTTTATGTTTCAGTTCTTCATTAAATAAAAGAGTTCAGTGACTCTTGTTTATCCTCGACAGAAACCAGATTCTAATTTGTAAGAATCGGTTGCAATTATCTAATCTTTCTAACAAAGTATTTTCCTCCTTAGCAATGAATTCTTATGATCTAGCTAACTACAATGATAGGACATGTATCGATCACTTAAAAGTTTAAACTAAAATACAAAACAGTAACCCTAGTGTATCAATGTCTTGAAAATTTTCCCAATAGAATCATGAGAATTAAGATTGTAAACATCAGCAGAAGACAACATTAACATCGAAAGAGATTACAGATCCTAATGAAGTATGAGTAACTAAGAGCCAGGTACAAGGACAACATGCCTGTAGTCTGATAGTTCTTCAGCACCTCCAAGCCGACACAGACACGAGCTCCTTCTGCTGCCAGTAAAGTAAAAGTGAAGCTTGGCGCTTGTCGACATGAAATCCTCTAACAGGCACCCTCTTTAGAAGGCATTCGGCCTGTGTCTTCGTAAACTCGCTGAATTGTATGGGTACAAAACCCGTGGCAGTAAAGTATGTTTGCCAAGGGAGAATTTTGTTGGCAATTCGGTGCCGTCCAAGAACACAATTCTCTATCCTTGGCTGTAGAAGGAATTTCTCAATGTTGCTAACCACATCTTGGTCGGTTCCACATACGTCAATGGATTCGATAAGCGCCGTGAAAGATTGAAAAGCATGGACAAAATGCTGAAAGAACGACAGGTCGGTCCTCTCACACCCCTGGTCGATTGAAACAACAATCTTCGGGGAGAGCTGCTTGACCAGATGAAGAAGAGCCATGAAGGAGAGGTTGCCAGAGCCTACAGGGAGGTTCACAGCGACAGCTTCACCACTGATCCCAAGTAGCTGCGAGGGATCGAATGAATCAAGGCTATAGACGTTAAACTCGAACGGAATCTTAAGGTCACTTGCTAAATTAGTGAGGTTGTCCTGGACAAGGCAGAGCTCCAAGTGGTTACAGGAGGAGAGTGACAAGAAGACTGTGATTTTGAGCAGCCGCACCGGACTTACGGCAGAGGAATGCCTTTGGGCCAGTTCCTGCAAGAAGGAAGACCATTGCCCACCGTATCCGATATCGAAGTCGACGATATGAATCCGATCGGAACCATTAAGCTCCTCGAGGAGGGCCTGAACGCAGGTGAAGTTGGAAAATTGGATAGAAGGAGAGACCTCAGAAAATGACTTGTAAGCACTGAGCCTGTGCACAATGTCCCATTGAGTGGCAGGAGGAGAAGTCGAAGGGAGAGCAGAATTAAGTCCATTAGAGAGGATCAGCTGCAATGCCTCCTTGAAGTAAAAAGCACAGCGGATGAGAGGTTTCCCTGAGGGAGAGGGAAGCTGGTGATTGAGCCGCGCCAATATCCCCTGCGCGCCGATTGAATTGCCGGCCTCCACCATCTTGGCAGCCTGAAACAGTAGGTTGGCCAATGACTGTTGCTGCTGCTGCTGACCGGTTGGCGGCGCCGGCGGCTTCGCGAACATTTGCAGGAGATGAGGAAGAGGAAAGCTCGGGGTTTCCTTCTGCATCTGCTGCTGCGGCTGCTGCAGTTGAGGCAGCAGTTGGTGGCGTTTGGGCTGGATGGAGAAGAAGAGCTGCGGTAGCTGCTGGCACTCCCCTTGTCCGGCATCGAGGAAGAAAGGCGACGAACTCAGGTTGGTTGATGGACGGTTGGCGTCCTCCAGACTGAGATCTGGCAATAGAGAGAGCGGCACCGAGAGGGAGTTGCTGGCCGCCGCCATAGGGAAGAACTGAGCGCCGGTGCCAAAGGTGGCGCCTTTTTTGTCGGTGCTTGCTAAGGGAGGAGACGCCCAGCTGTTGCTGCTCCAGGCACCGCCGGAAGTGATGCTAGAGGCTAAAGCAGAAGGACCGACGACGGAAGCCGAGGCGGAGAGCTCGTTCGTGCTCCTTCCGAGCGACTCGAGCCCAAAGGCTGGGTAGAGATCACCGAACCCTAATCCACCACTAACTCCGTCAAAATCCGCCAGCTCATGGCAGAGGAGCTGCTGCTTAATCCCAGCCGCGGAGGGGCCATCGACATCGCTCATTACCCATCGGAGAAAGGCTTGCTCCCGGATAGGGTAGGCCGTGGAAGCCTCCGACAGCATCGCCTGCCAGTCGTCGACTCCAAGACCGCACTTTTCACCTTCGGCTACCAAGCCCATGCCCAGCCCGGGCGGAGTCGGCTGCAACTCGCCCGACCATTCCTCCTTCCCCGCCGCGCTTCCCCCGCCCCCTTCGGCGGCGGCGTTGCCGGAGGCCGCCGCCACTCCGGCAGTGTCGAAGGAGCTGTCGCTGCCCAGGGAAGAAGACAGTGTGGCCGTGGAGGTGGGAGGGCTAGGGCTACGGTAACCAAGCACCGATCTTGGCTCCACCACGTCTTGGATCGCAAACTCCGATCGCTTATCCAACCAGAAAAGAACCTGATTTCCCTCAGACGTCGTCGCCGCTGCTTCAAAACCACTCTTCCCCTGGACACGAAAGGGGAAACCCCTCATCTACTGCAAGAAGCCAGATCCAACTCCTCCTCCCGTCTTCACTCCAACGTCAAAAAAAGAACAAATTTTTTAGAGCCGAAACAGCCGAAGGTGGAAGAACAAGAAATCCCTACTTCGTCCCGCCTCGTCCACAAACTACGCCATCCATTTCAAAGGAGACAAACGCGGAAGCTTTTGCTGTTGTTCTTTACGCCTTCCCCTTCCATACCTTTCGTAATCGTCTGCAACGCCATCTTTCCACCCGACTGGTTTGAAATCACCGCCTTTTCTCCAAGTTTTTCCCTCTGCTCGAATCCGCCTCTCCAATTTCTCTCTTAATCCTCCTCTTCCCGGACTGCAATTGCTGTCTTCCCAGCCCCACCAGCGTAAAAATCCTTCCTTTTTACGCGATTTCCTGTACGCTTGGCGCTCTGCAATCACGCAGTCGCCCCATTCGAGCGAGCCTCGCTGCGTAATTACGATGCTGCTGGGAAAACAGTGTTACAAACTTTTCCGGTTTATTTGATGGACTGATATTCGCGAGGGTGTTTTGGTCTTTAAACCGGCACCGCTTTTTGCGCAACTTTACGTGATTAAAAGCGCCGATAAACTGCAGCCCAACCAAAACGATATATTCAACCATGGATAATCCCAACGTTCAATTAGTGCATCACATATCCATCTTTCAAAAAATAATACTAATAGTAATAATATTTTAATAACCTCCCTTTTATAAAATTATCAAATGAATATTTTATTATATTTTTTTTTATCTCAAACATATCTTCACTTTTTAACATTTAACTTTAACACTGTTGCATAGTTAAAATTAATATGATAAAATATAATATTTCACTCTCATCAAAATTATTATTTATAAAATATTATCATATTAAAATATTATTTATCAACTTAATTAAAATTATTTTAACTTAATTAAAATCATTTTAAAATTTTTATATCAATTACTTATTAATTATTATAACTGTCATAGGAGCAACAACTACCTAAATAACTAAATAACTACTATAACACTATAATAGCTTAAGCAATTTGATCAAGTTGACAAAAAAATATATTTTAATATAATAATATTCTATTTCTAGTATTTTTTTATTAGAGTGAACGTTCTATTTTATCATGGTATAGCAATTATAAAGTAGTCATTATACATCTAATAGTTATAGAGTAGTTGATATACGTGGTAGTAATTAATCGTAATAATAATATTGAAATTAAGGGTATTTTTGGAGTAAAAAAATATGATAAGTATTCATTTGATGATTTTTATAAACGAACCTTTATTTGATGATTCACATTTTTTATTTTTATTCTTTATTATTTAGGGTATTAGGATTTCTTTTCCTTTCAATACTAGGAAATGATATAGATTTTGATAAATGACCCATTTGATAAATGATAAAAATTGATGGAAATAGAAAATTAATGATGATGATAAAATAAAATAATGAAAGGTATAGACGATAATAGATATGTAGAAGATGCGGTGGAAGAATGATGGTGAACGATGTGTGAAATTAAGGAGAGAAGGAGAAGAGAAAAGAAGATGAATTGTGAGATTGTTAGTTTAAAGTTTTGATTGACGGAAACAATAGCAAAAGTTACAAAGCTTATACCTGAAAAGAGATTTTTAAAAATGAAAGTGGTGGGCAAGAGAAAGAATATAAAGATAAACGCTAATAATAAGAAAAATAAAAATGAATTAAAAAAAAGAAATAATAATAATAATAATAATAAATAAAAGGACCGAGATAAAGAAGATTAATGAGTATAAAGAAGAGAAGAAAAAAATTAAAATATATTTCCCAAAACAAATAACTATATTTGCTAAGCTTGATAGATAAAAAAGATATCACATTTATTCATAAGGAAGAGATTTGGGTTGTTAGGGAAATTTCTCCGATGAAGATTAAATTACAAAAAAAAAGATGTTTTTCACCTTTCATTTTTTTATAGAAAAGAAAGAAAAGACATATGGTAGATTAAATTACAAAAAAAAAATGTTTTTGACCTTTCATTTTTTTTTTATAGAAAAGAAAGAAAAGACATATGGTAGATTAAATTACAAAAAAAAAATGTTTTTCACCTTTCATTTTTTTTATAGAAAAGAAAGAAAAGACATATGGTAGATTAAATTACAAAAAAAATGTTTTTCACCTTTCATTTTTTTATAGAAAAGAAAGAAAAGACATATGGTAGATTAAATTACAAAAAAAATGTTTTTCACCTTTCGTTTTTTTTATAGAAAAGAAAGAAAAGACATATGATTTTTGGGTTATATATATTACCTATATATTTATATTATCATTTCTTTTTCTTATATAACAAGGGAACAATAATAAAAAATATAAATAAAAATTAAAGTGAACGAAAATTCGATTAGATCAAATTAATCTATTGAATTAATCTAATTTAAAATTTTAATTTGATTATTTTGGAAATTTAGTTTTTTTTAAATATTAATTATTTTGATTAATTTGGTTTGATTTTAAAAAAATTAATTTGGTTAAACCAAATAAATTGAATAAATTAAATTTTAAAATGTTAAATCGGAAAATCCTAATACCTAATTCTGAATTAATAGAATAGAAAATTAAAATCGGATAAAAATATATAATTATTAAAAAGTTGAATTAATCAATATTTTATATGTTCCATTAATTCAAAAAAAATTGATTTATTAGATTTTAATTAATTTAGTTTGGTAGTTTGATTTTGAACCAATAGCTTAGCCTCTAGATAAAATTAGAATAGAGGGACTAAAAGTAAAAGAAAATAAAATTAGTAGGGCATGAAGATATAGAAAGGATAGATTAAGAATAAGATATAGAATATAAAAAAATTAATTTCTTATTTGTATGGAAAGAATAACGAGGGAAGGAAACAAATAGATATTGAAGTGAGAATGATTCGCGGATGAGGATGATGTTAAGAATCATGATGAATTAAAGGATAATTAATACTAAAATTGAATCACCAAGTTTTGACTCTAATAGGATGATTAAATTGGGAATTGCATTAAGTGAAAACTTGTTAAATACATGAAATCTAACCCCCTTTATAGATATAGATTGATAATATGACTTATATTCTTATAATAATTTTTTTTAATAAAAACACTAAAAAGACACTACTCATGATAGACAAGCCAAGCTAGATCCAGCACGACATAAAAATAATGACAGACCATTTTCATAGCTTTAACCGGGCAAGTGAAAATTATTTTCAAATATTCTATATTTTTCTTAGCATCAGGTATCTAATCATTCAGTTCGATTAATTTTAGAATGATCAATTCAGTCTTACGAAAAAAATTTAATGGTCATTAGGGTAAATCGAGAAAGTACATGTGGAGACTCATCCTGATAGCCAGCGTTCTCGGATCCGCTACCCACTGAAAAGAAAATCTCTTATAATACGTTTCTTCTTTTTTTTTGTTTTGTGTGAGGAATTTATCATGAATCCATTGATTTCTGTCGCTTCCGTTATTGCTACTGGATTGGCCGTGAGGCTTGCTTTTATTGGACCTGGAGTTGGTCAAGATACTACTGCAAGCCAAACTGTAGAAGGTATTGCAAGACAATCAGAAGTAGAGGGTAAAATACGAGGTACTTTATTGTTTAGTCTAGTTTTTATGAAAGCTTTAATAATTTACGGATTGATTGTGGCATTAGCACTTTTATTTACGAATTCTTTTGTTTAATTCTCAAAAAATATATATAAAAAGTACCTTGATGACTTTTTTCTTATTAACTCTCAACTTTAAATTTTTCTTTGCTTCTTAGAATTATATTAACATGTTACTATAAAATTACTTATTTATTGAGATAATATCTAGGAGGATTGATTTGAAGATTAATTTTAAAATTTAAATATCTAATCTAATATTAAAGGATATAATCACGACACCTACTCCGAAACTATATATATTATTCTCTTCAGCTCTAATTGTGATGAATATATCATCAATATGCTACAAAATCCTTGCATTCTAGCCCGGATCTAGTGTGATCGAGACATATTTAAGTAGTACATCCCTACTTGATATGCTCTCCTAGTATCTTATGAAAAATGTGTCCATCATATTTTTTATCATTAAAATACTTTTGTTTTAATATTCTTATGATAATTTTGACCAAAATACTACAACAAAGGTAGTTTTGGTGAAAACTATTTAAAATAATTTTGATCAAATTATTTTTCCCTTATGATTAAGATAAATTATTATATTTTGTTGTTTATCATGATTGAACTTGATATAGGATCAAGAGTGAGCTTGACGTTTTCTTCACGGAATAAGTTGATAGTTAGCATACGAGGCATTATCATCATAAAGTCTGAGGGTCAAATCCTGACTAGTAATCAAGTTCCTGTTCTCCCCCATGTATTGGTCATTGTCCGGGCTAGTAAACTAGTCTTTGTGATTTACCTCCTCCGTGTTGATTCTGGGATAGACTGACGGGGGTACTGGGGCGAACGTTTTACCTTTTGTCATCGAGAATGAGCTTGGCGCCATGTTGATTATTTATCTAGATGATGAATCAAGTTTGAAGAGCATTAGATTGACCCAAAGACAAAAGATGTTTTAATCAATTTGAAGTTTTCTATCTAAGCCTTGATCTTTATATTGTTTAGAGAAAGTTATTTGAAAATCCTTTTATCGCATTGATCTCTCTAGCTCACGAAAATCCCTTGTAGGAATTCAATTTATCTAGTTGAGCTCTCCAACTCGTTGATATCTCATTTTCCTTGAGGTTGCGGGTGTTTCTTATTTGCATGTGACTTAATCTCGTATAAATGTAGCGAATAATTTTATCCATATTAATATTCGAAAGTTTGTCATTGTCAAGAATTGCAATTCATGGTGGAATATTAAACTCCAAAACGATCAACTTCTAGTCCATCTATGATAATGACAATTTATATTCATTGATTGCCATCAAGCACATGGAGCACTAGCAATGTCCAAAACTTTCAAAACCTAATTTATATAGAGCAAAGGTTAATGAAATAGACAGGCATTAAGAACAAGACATAGTTTGCTAGGTTTGCTTATCCCCAACAATATAATGTACCTAATTCTTCTTGTCCCTAACATTGAGTTTTGAGACATTTGTTTTTGTACAAATAATTGTTTAAGAAGATCATAATTGAGACTTTCCACCAAACACATCAATACTTTATTTTCCTCCCCATGTGGTTGCTAACATGGTCCCTCTCTGCCCCGGGGCTATCGTGTAGCAACAGGATGTTCAAGTTATCACTTAGGCATTCGCGATTTGATCCCTAACTATGACACATTTGTAAAGATTTTTCTTTCAAATGAGGTGCGTAACTAAGATATGATAGGCTTTTGGGTCGTCCGTCGCGAGCGCTTCCCAATTTATCCTGACGATCGGTGAGAAATTTTTGTGGGGCCGGGCCGGTCACCCCAGGCTTAGAACAAACTTTTAAAAATTTATGTTGTCTTCAAAATTTTATGAGTGATCTTCAAAATCTATTTTTCAAAAAGACTTGAAACTATTATATACAGTAAATAAAATAATTAAAAATAATGCGTGTTGACCGGGGAATAAGATTAAAGAAATTTATGGGAATTTTCGAAGCTAAGTTGGATATAACAATTTAATGAGGAGTTGATTGGGTTGATCAACCTAAAGTGGAACTTAATTAACCAAGGTTAATAAACCTAAACCTAAGTTTTAATTTTCCTATTTGTTTCCTTAATTTCCCGATTACCCCCAAACTCATACTCTCCTTTATTCGCGATTTCTTCCCCGACACCGCAGCCACCTCCCCTCTCTTGCTCCAATACGACCACAGCCGCCGGAGTTATTCATCCACTACGCCGGTGAAGCCCCGATCCCCTCTTCACAATTTCTCTCTTCACCGCCGCCGCCGTCGCCCTTCGACGGAGCCGAGCCAGCTAGTCGCCGCCTTCTCCGGCCACAGCAGCCAGACGCGCCACGGAGGCCATCGCCGATCGCTTCCTTTCCCCAATTTCATTTCCTCTCCTTCTATTCCCGACGCCACCATCCGTAGCCAACTATCTACGCCGGCCACAATCTGCTCTGCCCCGTTGACCGATCATTTCTTCTCTTTGGAGCTTAGCTGACCTCGACAAGGCTTGACCAGTTAGGTCAGACCCGACGCCCTCACCGGTCGTCGGAGCTTCTCACCATCAGTCAGCTAGCCATAAATTTTGGGCCAGATCCGGCCATTTTCGAAATTGGTGCTCCTGTTTCGGCAAAACTCCCATTGTCGCTGGTCAATGCTAATGTAAGCCTTTAGTGAATTGTGTTTTCGGTATTTCTTGTGTGGATTCAAGCGTTTGGGGTGTTTTTTTTTCCTTTCTTCAATCTTCGGTCAGATCCAATAATGCCCGGACACTGCTCTTTGATTATCGTTCCAGCCAAGGTGATCTCCGATCATCTCCGATTACCCAAGATGTTCCATCCATTTCATTCAGCCACAACCACCACTGCTGACCTAGTCCCTGCTGCCATGTTCCTCTCCGATCATTACCAGCCAACTCTGGTTGCTACCACCATGAGATAAGGTTGTAGGGCACTCAGTTGGGGTTGTGTTAGTAGCTTAAAGTCATTAGTTGATTAATTGTAGTTGGGATTGAT
>JBBUKS010000078.1:4975375-5019828 GCA_038050645.1 Hedychium gardnerianum | reverse complement strand
CCGTTATCGCATGCCATGCGGGGCCCTGAGTGGAGATGAGCAGAGCATTTGGTTGGCGAGGCCAAGCAGAGATGAGCAGGAGCTTCTCATATAGGCTAAGTCGAATGGGATGACATGTCAGTTTGGTGGAGCTGAGCCGACTGGTGAACCTCTTCGTCCATGGTTAACCGAGTTGAATGGCGAATCCTTTCGTCTCAGGCTAACCCAATGGAGGTAATCCTGTTGACTCATCTTGACTTTGACCTTTATCTCAGCATGACTATTGACCTTCTTGGTACATGTGGAGACTTATAATACTTTTCATATCACTAGTCAATAAAAAATAATAATAATAAGACTTTCTTCCTAAGAGTTTTGAAAATGTGAGATGGATTGAAGCTTAGGTGTCACTTTGTGAGGCATTAAGTTAATGTGACAACACTTTGTTGATCTTGAGAGATCAACGATGATTAAGCCTTTAAGCAGATTGGCCAATGTGTGGTGGTATTAGTGGCCATAGACTTATGTCTCAAGCTCCTTACAGCGGGGATTTTATTACAACACTAGTATCATAAGTTGGAAAATGTTACCTTGAATCCGGTTGAGCAATAAATGGATTGCTTATATGTCTTACTAGACGAGAATACTTCCCTAAAGAGTATTGAAATGTATGTGTCGATTACTTTCCCATCCGTAAAAATGCTGCCTAAGACACATTTAAGGAAAACATTTCTTGTCAGTGCATAGTAGTCAGAAATAGGTTATCTCAAATTCTCAAGTACTGATATGAGAAAGGCCACATCGTTGGTCTCGTTTTTTCTCTTTCGTTTCTATAAATTTATTTTCAATATGTTGCAAATAAACACAACTACAATTACTTAACAAATAAAAGATTAAGTGAAATCTATGAATTTTCAAGTAGTATTAAAGCATTACTTCAGATATCTCAACTTACTTTAATAGCCTTCAACCTCATTGTGTTGAGTTCCTTCTCCCTTGTCTGTATTTTTTCAACATCCCCTGCTTCATCAATTTTGTCGATCACTAATATAGTATTGTATTCTTGTTTTTTATTTTTGTTTCGCTAAATTTACCTTCGAGTTCCTACAAAAAAAACACAACTCAATAATGTATTTAACAAAGACAACAAAAAGTGAAATCAATGAAATTGCATTTATTATTTATGAATTACTATAGATATCTCAACTTACTTTAATTGCATTAAAAAAGAAAGCCTTAACTTGCTTGTCCCTTGCCTATATTTTATCCGCCTCCTCTTCTTCTTCCATTTCATTGGTAACTATTATAGTCTTCTCTTCTTGCATACCAAAATTTTTACCTTGTTTTTTTTTAATTTGTTACCCTCTCAACCTCCTTTATTTCTCTCTTGGTCATCTTCGCACCAGATTGTTCGCCATGAGGGTTTCTACACGACCATTATTATGACCTAATTGTTTATACTTGTTGCGCATTGTTTTGACCTTTCCGCTATGCTTCAACTCGATCCTTGCTTTCTTCCTTCTGCTAGGTTGAACAACGGTACAAAGTGGTAAAATAGTACAATCTTGTGCACCTAGCAGCCAAAATTCATTACTTCTACATGGATATATACGATCTGCATAAGTACTTTTTATGTTTCAAATAAAAAATATTGCTCACGATATGAATACAGGACTATTTTCCTGAATGCACACACTGTAATAGCGTGTGAGCAAGGAAGCCTTGATATTTGGAACTCACTGCAATCACATCTATGACTCTCCATGTCAACTATATAGGAGGATGTAGAAGTCACTACCTCCATTTCTGTTTTGCTATGTGGATGTACCCATAGTATCCAATTCTTCATCTCCTAATTTCAATCTCCTTCATGGCAAATGACATCAAAGGACTTGTAGAATTAGACACTTCCTCCCTACGATTATAAAATCATTGTGCAACTTTCCTCCATGTTTTGTTTATCAGTCCTATTATTCAGAATTCTCGAGTGTCTTTGAACAATAGATTCTTACTTTCAAAATATTTTGTGGTCAGTATTGCGTATCTTCTACCTGAAAAATGTGCATTTGCCCATTTTGTAGGTTCAATATTTTCCAATCATCTATAAGTGTCTGCATGTTTCTCTAACATCCTTTGCATGATTTGATCATACTTGAAAATTGTATTTGTTCTAGTTCCAGGGCAAAACAATCCTAATGCAGGTCTATCCTGAGTGTCTGTTACCATATTACAAGACAGGTGATAGCAACATAATCCATGGTGAGTAGTAGGATAAACTTTACTCATTGCAAATAATATTCCACAATATCTGTGAGATATTATTATCATAGTTAATGCATCAACTGCAAGAAATGTCTTTAGTTGATTTAGAAACCACTCCCCCGATGGCCCATACTCAACCTTTGCAATTGCAAAGGCAATTGACAAAAGTTTTGCATTACCATCTACTACTGTGGTCATCAATAAAACACCTAGGTATTTGTCACTCAAGTGTGTTGCATCAATTCCCATTAGTTTACCAAAGTATGCTTGTAAAACTCTATCAGATGCACCAAAGGCCTAGAAACAGCATTGGAATTTTTTTTATCAACGCTTATTTTCAATGCAACATATGTTTTTGACTCTCTATATTTTAGTTGTCGTAAAAGCCTAGGGAGATCACTATAATCTTTTTGAAATCACCTATCACCTTTGTTAGAGTTTTTTGATGTGCATTGTATACCTTTCGATATGATATGTCTTTTATAGATTGTGTTCTCATATCTTGCTGAATTGTTCTAGGTTTATATTCATCCGCAGACAGAAAATGACTTGCAATCTGAGAAGCTATTAAAGAAGTTGTGCATACAGGATGATCGACCATTCCTAACCCAAGACCGCACTGGTGTTCATCTAAATATTTTGTAACAGACAACTCTATTTCTACCCTTGTAATTATTGCACGTGTATAGTTTTCTCCATCACAAATTGCTTTAACTTTGGTTTTCCTTGAGTTCATTATTTTGTAAATGAACCGCCTCTTCATAGCATACTTAGCAAGTGCATTTTTAAAATGTTTTTGGGTTGGGAATACATGCACAAGAATTGAAAGTTTTTTAAGTTACTATTACTGCCATTGAGTAGAGTGAAGAATATGAAAGTTAATGAAAAATACATTACATCACTACTTCAATTGAGTACAAATTACATTATGAAATGTAAAAACAAAAAAAAAATCATTACACTACTATTTCAAATAATTTTTTTAAACTTATTACAGATTAAATCTTACATTACCTTACCAATAAAAAATTCGTCACTCCCGTCTGGTTCTTGCCTTTGCAACATAACAAGTGTAGAGTTCATTACATAGGCATCTTCAGCTAATGAAAACGCATCTTCAAAGTCACTATATTCATTGAAAATCATGAGCATATCTATTGAATAAATAGTCCATATCATTCACTATAAATTCATCATTAAGTCCATGTATCTTGAAACATTTGTTCCAAACTCTGGCCTATGACATCCTCAATACTAACAGCTTCTTCTTTCAAATTGTATATATAATTTGTACTCTCTCCGGTACTCACCACAACACTAGCAGAAGTGGAAGACGTTGTTTTCTTACTACCACTGGTATTTATGATTGATATACCATTATCGAGTCAGTTTTGTTTTTGTGAATCAATTGATTCCGTCTTACGTGATATCACTTCATCAGAAAATGAATCCCTGGATTGATGCAACAACAAATAACAATCACTTATATAAAATATGTGAACACTAGCCAAGTGAAGGAAGTCAATAGATCATCACATGTTCCTAAATTTTTAGTTACACATTTCACAAACAAGCAACTTTAAGCTCATAACCACACAATTCATTGATTGGTTAAGGGTATTGTTAAAGATGTCCCCGACTATGATATTGGAAGGGCAATTTGAGATGTTACAGTCGCCTACGTGATTTATAGATTATCTAGAATGTTGGTTGACATAATTTAATGAGTACTTGAAATTTTTGAAGCCAGCGTTATAGTTGCTTACACCCAGCGACCAACACCTTGCTTGAACCTTGCTCTAATACAATAACAGAGAACTAGCAAAGGCATTGCCGGGAGCGAGGTTTCATCAATATCAACTTCGTGGTAAGGAGAGAGGCATGTGGTCGGGAGCAGCTACCTCTTAAAGACCGTTGGAGACATAAACCGCATTGTTCGCTGGAGAAGAAGTTACACCGGAGCTACATTTGTTAGGTTTTATCCTGATCGCCTTTTCCACATACAATAAATTGAAAAGTTCGTCAAATATGAAACTCCACAAGAGCAACGATTTTAACCTATGCTTCGTTCCCAATTTTCTCTGACAAGAAGCTACACCGTTTGCCAGAAAATATCTGGCACCAACCCGATGTTTGTCAGCTTCTCTCCATTCGGCTTTTTCATGCAACAGAAGATCACTGTTCGTTGAAAAATAAGTTGTACCATTCGTTGGCCGTCGCATTTGGTTCGGACGAACGTCGCTTTCTTTGAGAAGACACAAGTATGGTTCGGAGTGGACTTTGCTTCAGACACATGTGAGATTGTAGTGCCAATGGAAGCAAAGATAAAATGGGAAATGAACCCACATGAGGCTATATGATTTGGACAATCCCAAACTGACCTACGCGATTTAGGTAAATCGTGTAACCAACTAGGCCGTTTGGGAAATTGCCAATTTATTTATTTATTTTTTAAAAAACTTTTTAACTCTCATTAATGACCCTAAAAGGTTCAATTGTATTCTAAATTTAGGTTGTTACACTCACAGTGGTTCCTTAAATTTATCCATGTTTTTATTTTCAATTTTGGAGCCTTAATAAAAATGATTTTTAAAAAAAAATTATAAAGAACATTAATAAAAGTAAAAAATATAGTTTTTTTCTATATTTTTAATAGTTAATTATAAGATAAAAAAGAGAGTAAAATTAAAATATATATAAAAAAATACTTTGGTGTTGCTTTGAGGTCAACCTTGTGTTGCTTTGGTTAAAGTAGCTCTAAGGTGCTCCAAAGGTGGAAGATCAAGAGGTTTGGTCCAACATATTTCTTTCACTTCTTAAGTCTCACCATGTCCAAAAACTCTTGACTTATGACCCTTATTATATGAAGTTTTTTTTTTCAAAAAATTAAGTTTTTTTTTACTTTTGGCACAATATTATAATCGAGATAGACATCTCTGATTCACTTTAGGACAACACTAATAATTTTCTTATAATCTCATGATCTTGTTCATGCTAAAGTTTTAGGACTCCAAAAACATTTAAGTTATATCAATAAATTTTGACCAAAACTCATTAATAAAACTAATAAGTCAAATTCAGTTCAAACTAGACCTAATAAGTTTTTTCCACTCTTGAGTTTCACCATATCCCAAAATTCTTGACTACCCATCAGTCCAAAAATAACAATTTTAAAAAAAATAATTTTCTTTATTTTTGATAGAATATCATATCCAGACCTACACACCTTTGATTTTCTCTAGGACAATACTAATAGTTTTCTTGTACTCTCCTGATCTTGTCAATGCTTCAGAAGTATTTAAGTTATCAATGAATTTTGATCAAAATTTATTAATGAACCTAAATAAGTTAGATATAGTCCAAACATTATCTAATAGGTTCCTTTTACTCTCTTGAGTGTTGCCATGCTTAAAAACTCTTGACTCATGACTTATGTCGATTTAGAGAAATTATTTTAAAAAATCAATTTTATTTACTTTTTGTATAGTATCATATTAGGACCTAAATGCCTCTTATTCACACTAGGACAACACCAATAATTTCTTTATACTCTCCTGATCTTATCCATGCTAAAATATCAGGATTTCAAAAGTATTTAGGTCATTAATAAATTTTGACTAAAATTTATTAATGAACTTAAATGAGTCAAATTCAATTCAAGCTTGATCCAATACGTTCCTTCCACTCCCTTGAGTCTCTTCATGCCCCAAAACTTTTAACTTAAGACTCCTATCATTTTAGAGAAATTGTTTAAAAAGTTTAAGCTTTTTTACTTTTGACCTCTTTAATTTAGGACTGATAGAAAGGATATTTTAGGAAAAATGTACCCTATTAGGGGAAAATGCTGATTTTATTACATTATTAATGATTTGAATAATATATGACTAAAATTCAGGACTTTTAAACTTACGTATAATGAATTTACACAATTAAACTTGACAAAAAAAACTATAATTGAATAACGAGATGGTAAAAAGTTAGCATACACTCTTCCAAGCACAAAAGATAGGGAAATGGAATATCTAAAGAACAAAAGTCAGCATATGCGCTCCTCTTTCATCGCGGCTAGAGTTGTCGGACGGATCGATTCATGATGGGATGGATTAATTTGTCAAAAATTCATCATCTGAAAAGTCGGGACAGATCGGTTTACCATTCTAGCTATCATTTTAGAGAAATTGTTTAAAACATTTTTACTTTTGACCTCTTTAATTTAGGACTGATAGAAAGGATATTTGAGGGGGGGATGTACGGAAAAAATGATTTTATTACATTATTAATGATTTGAATATTATATGACTAAAATTCAGGACTTTTAAACTTACGTATAATGAATTTAGACAATTAAACCTAATAAAACAGACTATAATTGAATAACGAGATGGTAAGAAGTTAGCATACACTCTTCTAAGTACAAAAGAGAAGGGAAATAGAATATCTAAAGTACAAAAGTTAGCATATGCACTCCTCTTCATCGTGGCTTGAGCGATTGATTAGTGCATGAAGTGTTGCCACAATGAGGTCTAGGGGTCAAATCCTGGCTACCTGCTCCCTTATGCACTAGTCACTGTTCGGGCTGACTAGATTAGTCCCCGTGATTTACCTCCTCCGTATTGGTCCTGGGACGGACTGGTGGGTCCCCGTGATTTACCTCCTCCGTATTGATCCTGGGACGGACTGGCGGGAGCACTGGGAGCGAGCGTTTCGCCTTTTACCACAATTGAGCGGTTGGACAGATCTATCTATAACAGAATGGATCGGTTCGTCAAAAATAGGCTAAAAAATCTTTAACTTAATCCAATTCAAAATGAATTACGGATTAGACGGACATATTCATTTAAAAAAACATATTCATAATTCATTAAATTTGATTATTTCATAAATAAAAAAATTTAAATAAAATTTCTAATTCTTAATTTTATACTTATACGTCAAAATAAAATAATTAATTCAAAAAAAATCCTAATTTTCACTAAAAAGGTACATATATCATTATAAATTCATAATCAAACTTTAGATTTTTTTTTCTTGGGCTAATCTAAATCCACCACAAACTGGCCAACCAATACGAGCTAGTCTATTTAGGATCACTTTTAAATTAAGTTAATAAAATTTTAAATATATATATATATATATATTATTTTGGTAGCTTCCATGACTACCCAATACTAATAAAAAAAAATTAATCAGAAAACTTTGACCTCCTTCGACGACTAGAATTCAATAAAAAATAAAATATTCATTCCTATGACATTCTTCCTTGATTATTCTATGTTATCATAGAGAAATAAATTAAAAAATTAAAATAGACGAAAAAAATATATTCATGATTTTTATTAAAATTTATTTTTTATTTGAATTCGATAAATTTTTTATACGATGACTAATTTAACTATGTCTTAGAGATATATCTAATGAATTAGAAAAAATAATTAATCAGATAACATCGAACCTGAGATGATCGGTTCGATCTTACAAAAATTTCTCATCGA
The DNA here is from genome assembly GCA_038050645.1 of Hedychium gardnerianum. Classification (NCBI taxonomy): domain Eukaryota; kingdom Viridiplantae; phylum Streptophyta; class Magnoliopsida; order Zingiberales; family Zingiberaceae; genus Hedychium; species Hedychium gardnerianum. The sequence goes on along the minus strand of JBBUKS010000078.1, from coordinate 5,012,095 downwards.
TTGTCAGGGTAAATCAGTAAGCGCTCGTGACAACGGCCTAAAAGCTCAACATCTTATAATTACGCGTCTCATTTGAGAGAATTTTTTTTATAAATACGTCGTAATTAGGAATCGAATCGTGAGTGTTTGGGTGACCTCTAATGGACTAAAAAAATAATGAATCAGATAGATAACACCAAATCTGAAATGATGGGTTCGATTTTTTATCGATTACTAAAGTAAATTAAAAAATACTCACGATGAATGATCAAGAAATATAATATTTTATGATTGTATGTCTTATTTAAAAAAAAATCTATAAATATATTATAATTAAAAATTAAATTATAAATATCTAAATAACAATTTAATATTTTTCGTTGCACGAGTTTACTAAAATGAAATGGAAGACTAACAAAATAATCGATAGAGAACTAAATTTTCAAGTATATTATTGAAATTAGGATCCTTACGACCTATTTTTATGGTTAAATATACACGAGTAAATATAATAATGATCTTTATTTTTTTATTTAAATACAAATATAAGAATGAAATTGGTATTAATTATTTTATAAGATGTAATTTAGGAGCATTATTTTTTTTCTTGTAAATTCAAATAGGAAGTAAATCAATGTTGTTAGAATTATTTTCTAATATGGATTTGCATTTTAATTATTTTAATATGGATATAAAACCCTTGTTCCGTATCTTTACTCGACGGATAAGATTTTAGGGTTTCGGGGTCTGATAAAGACTGCCGCGACTGCTGCTGCGCCATCGTGTTCTCTCCTCGATGGTCCTCTCGAACAAGAAGCTCAAGAAGAAGCTCCGGCACATCGTCGCGGAGTCCCAATCCCAGGTGGAATCCGAAGGTGCTGGCAAGTGCGTCAGCGAGGAGCTTCAGACAATCAAGGAGATCTTGAGATCCAATTCCAAGAAGCGACCGAAGCGGAAAGGACCGTCCAAGGACCAGGAAAAAGACCTCTTTACGGCAGAAGAAGAGAAAGAGGAAGAGAAAGATGGAAGCTCCCAGTCCGGTGATGTGAAGGAGCAGAATAAGAGTAAGAAACGGAAAAGAGATGGCGGTGCTGCGGCGGTTCCTGTAGATGGTAAAGAGAAAAAGAGTGAAGGTAAGAAGAGAAAAGAGAGGAAGAAACCGAGATGGAAAAAGGGAGAGGAAAATATCAAGAGCGGCGGGGAAGAAGAGGGGAGTTCAATTGCTCTTGACAACGAGAAAGGAACAGCGGAACCAAACAATATCGAACAGAGGTACGATTCTCCTACTGGTTGGAAGAAAAATTTGGTTTATTGTAATGGATTGATTTCAGAGCTGTAAGTTCGTGGCAATTTAAGTTTAGTTCTACTGACAGTGAAGAAAACACAAAGGTTTATGTTGGTGGTATTCCATATTACTGGAGTGAGGATGATATCAGGACCTACTTTGAGGGTTGTGGAATTGTGACGGAAATGGATTGTATGATTTTCCCAGAGAGTGGAAAGTTCAGGGGGATCGCCATTCTTACTTTCAAGGTTAGCTTTTAGATTTTTATTTTTATTTTTTCAATTGGTTTTATTGAAAAGAGTAGACATAATTGTAGTACTTGAATCAATTTTTTCCCATTTCTTAGAAGTAGGGATATATTACTTAATAATGATATAGCTTCTCTTTTCTCCTTGCATATCTGAATGATCCCCTGTTGGCATTAGATTCATAACATATAGGCGTCGCTATTAATTTATCATTAGATTCATAACATATAGGCGTCACTATTAATTTATCATTAGATTCATTAATTTGTCATTAGATTCATAACATATAGGCATCGCCATTAATTTGTCATTAGATTCATTAATTATCTATTTATGTATGATCTACTTTGAGATGAAAATACTGGAGTATTTTTTTTTCTTCTCATTGTACTTCTCTCGTATTCTAGTTTTCTAGCATATATTATTGGTCTATGATAAGAGATTATCCGGTAGACTCAAGTTACACTTGCATTCTTACTAAAAATATCCTTTCATGACCTTCATGAAGTGCAAAAGTATTGCTAGAGAGAAAAAGCTTGAAGGGGCTGGGGCATCATGGAAAACTTGTTAGCACATTTTTCTATCACAGTTAATCTCTTACTGAAATCCAACATGTTCTTTGTGAGATAGAGATTTGTACTTGGTTGTAAAGGTAGGAGTAGAGAGAGTGGAGGGACTGTGACCTCCCTTGGAAAGAAAGAGTGAGAAGGATTCCATACAAAAGGTAGACCCGTCTATTTCACGCAAAGATGATAGTGAAGACAGGGGAGACTAAACTTGCCGAGAAGTCATGTGTAGTTTTGTTTCACTCTGTCCCCTCCCCATTTCTACCCCTTTTCTATCCTTCACTGATTCCTACTTCTCTCCTTCCAAGCAAAAAAAAGTGTTACTTGTTGCATTAATTAATGAAGTAACTACCACTATGCAAGAAGTTTTTTTGTTGTTATTCAATTTGAGCAAAATTACCATTGCCAGTCCCAAGCCTGGATGGAGAAGGATGAGGGTCCAACCAACATCAATGTTTGTCTAAACCTATGAACTTGAATCTTAATTTATTTTTCATGAGGCTAGGTTGTAACCAATAAGTGATGTACCATCCAAGTACCTTAATATGCAAAGCATGATAAGCAACTCCCATCACAGCAATGCGTGGATGCTATGCAAAATAACCATAGTTTTTGACATTATTATGGGCTAATGCAAGTAAAGAAGCTAGTCCATGGTTATAAAATTAGGTCAGCAGCATTGAATATGAGAATATATTTAGGAAAAGGAATAAAACATATTAATATCATGATGCAGAGAAAAATTAACATAATTTTCTTATAAGAAAAAAATGGATGGAGAAAAGTCTAGAGAAAGAGGAAATATATATTAATTTGCTACCTGGAAGGTTAGAATGGATGGGGATTATAACTATAAGGTTGTCTAATTTGAGATTTAGAGATAAAATTATTGCGCTAAAATTGATTTAGAAAATAAGATAATATTATAAGTATTGTTCCCTTCAAGTAGGATTGAATGATCAAATCAAAAGAGATTTCTAGCAGAAAAAGATGAACTTATTCATAGATAAAAACTTATGACTGTAATAATGGGTAATGTGTGGGAGAAATGGCTATAGAAATAGATAATAAATGTTTTAAAATTTGTTATTCTGGAAGAGTTAAAAAAATAAAAATGGAGTAGAAATTATTAGGTGTGGATTGTAAAAATAATGTTGTCAAAGTTGGGATCTAGATACACTTAGTGTGCTAAAATTGATTTTAACAGATGAGACGATATTGCAAGTGCTTATGCCCCTTGGAAGGAAATTTTAGCTGAACCAAGATGAATCTATTCACAGTATATCTATGGCGGAGGAGATTTAAATTCAGCAAAAATAATAAAACACAAAGACATGTTCGATTTTTAATTGGCTCGTAGTCCAACGACTACTACTCTAACACCCGCGATCCTTGATAGCTTCCAAATGGGCAATCCACTAGAGTTATCCTCTCCGGAAACTTTCGAAGGAGCAAAACTCGTACAAGATATGAGGTGGATAGTAACAAGCTACTATCACCTTTAAAAGTAAATGCAAGTAATAGAAAAATATACCAACAACGAAGAGATTAGAGATTAAGCGTAGATTGTCGGAGAGTCTCACAATGTTGTAGTAGCAGCACTTACATGAACAGTATTGCATAGACAGAAAGAGCGTTTTAGAAGATTGAATGAGATTGAAGTACGGAGCCAATCTTGAGGCTTCTTTTATAGGTTTTGTTCAGTCAACTTGAAAACGATTTATTAGGCGACTGGTCTCGCTTCATTTCTTGTTTGCTTTGATTCGATCTAATCGATCCCGCAAAATTCGGGTTTGCAATGATTGAACTCCGTCACAGAAAAGGTGATTCTTTTTTGTGACGATCCGATCGTATTCGTTCTGCACTTTCCAAAATTGTTCGATCGATTGATCCTCAGTTGATTGAATCTCTGTTTCCTTCTTTGCAGTGATATGGATCTTCCTGTACTTATCCACCCTGATCGATCGACCGAACCACCCTGATCGGTCGACCGAACCACTCTGAGCGGTCGACCGAACCACCCTGATCAACTCAAACTCTGCATTTATGCAAAACAGAGTTAGCACAGTAATAGTACTAATGATCTTGCAAAATAGAGTTAGAATCAGATAATATGCATGAGTTACTTAGATAGTTAAACCTGTCTTGATATCGATTTAGATACCTCCGTTGGTTTCTTCAGTCGGATTATCGCCTAAGGTTTGTCCAACTTGATCTCACTGTTTTTCTTTTCCACTTCCTAACTTACCCGCCAAACATCTAGTCCTCCAACCTGCTCAGCATCCGATCCTTGACCCCAGGACTTTCTTCTGACTCGATGTCCGGTCCTACCCATCGAGTCCATTCTGCTAGATGTCCGGTCCATTAACCCATTTAGACTTCCATGCCCAAGACTTCAATTGCCTAGTATCCGGTCTAGCTGACCTACTAGGACTTTCCAAATTAAACTACCTGCACACTTGATCAATCCATTAAATCACAACAGGACTTAACTTTCAACTTTTAACAACATCAAAACATAGGTTCGATTCTGGTGTTTCCTGCACCAACAAAATTGACGTGTTAGGAGAGTCTCTGGAGAATACAAGGTGTATATGTAAATTTTGTATTTGTTGAAAAAATGAAGAGGGTATTATAATTTTAGAGTTTGCTATATCTTATGATCCTATGATTATTGATACTTTAAGTAAAAAGATGAGCATTTAATTACTTTAAGAGTGATAATGATTATAGTCAAATTTTATTTTCTTACTAGGAAGGGAGATAGAATCATGTATAAACTTGTAAGGTAATATTTAAAGAGTGCTTAACTATCCATCCTTGACTAATGGTAGAGGACAAACATAATAAAAAAAATTAAGTTTAAAAGAACTAGAAATATAAGATTTTTGAAAGATAATATCTGATAATATTGATGTCATGTGGACTATATGATCAAATAAGATAAACATGTAGTTAGATTCATTGGTAGAGTCTAAAAGATAAAAGTAAAGTTAAGTCCAATCGGAAAAATTGGACCCAGGTGCGACTCTGGTCCAATTCTATGCTAAAAAATTGGCTGGTTTGACAAAATTGTTTTTGTGAAAGCCAATTTTCTTCAAAAATATCCCTCATCATCATTTTATAATGTATGGGTAAAATAATCTTTCAATAATTGAAACCATAGAACCCTAATAAATCATTTTCTTTGCTGAACAGAAACACCCAAGTTCTAAGCCACTCTTCATATTTATTCTCTTGCCAATTGCTGCAACACCCACACCCTAGCTGCATTGCTGTGATATGTATCATTTTGATGATATTTTATAAACTTTTCATATCAAATACTGTTTTCCTTTTGATTGTTATATATGGTTTAATGGCTTTATAACTTGTCTTGTAATGTGAATTTGTGATGATTATGTTTTTAGTAAAAGTTGTAAAAGATTGTGCTTGAAATGTATAATTTTCAAGTTATAACTTTGATCAGGTATTAAAATTAATATTTAATAAATTAGATATGATTTGAAAATTCCACATTCTTAGATTTTATTAATATCCATTTTTTTTTAGGTTCTATCTTATATTATACTAGTTATTTTTTAGATACCTGATTTCCACTTTGTAGTTAGCTTGACCGAGTTAATTTCTGGTTCAGCCAATTCGATCAATTGACCCTTTCCTTTGACCAGTTTACCATTGATTTGGAGCGAACTGACTTACAGTTTTTTTTCAGTTCGATTTCTTGTTCAGTTTTGATAATCGTATAGAAGAGATGAGAATGATAGTGTTACTAGAAAGGATGAAATAAGAAATATCGAGCAATTAAGTATAATTCCAATAAATGATAAAATTTGCAAATAAGTTGAAATGATTTGGATATCTTCAGAGACAATTTAGAGATTCTATGATGGTTGGAATGTAAAATCTATTATAGTGGAAGCTGTAAGAATTAAAATGAGACTAAAGAAAAGATTGATCAATATAAAAAATATTTTATTTAATTTGAATATAAATAATGATATTGCCTTTCATAGCTTAATGGAGGGATGAGGCTTACGTAACTATATAACTGCCCTAAATAATTGAGACAATCATGAATTGATGATGATGATAATGATGATTTAAGTTGAGCTGGTAGAAGCTGCCTCTTCAATCAATTGATTTAATTTTTCGAGAAGGAAACTTCATGGACAGTGACAGTAAGTATCCATGGGATCAATTGATTATACACTAACATTCATAGTTTTTAATGTGTGAAAAGACAACTTCTGGAACTTACATGCACATTTGGAGCAATTATCTAAAAGGCCATACGTTTCATGAGAAGGTAGATTAATTTCTTGAGACATGCACTTTACAGCTCAAACTTGGCAGAATTTATACACAAAGTAAGTGCATGTGGGCCATGTTTATTTGCCTTTCAATCAGTAGGATACTTTCATCTTACATAATTTTAAATGGTGCAATGCCTGGGATATCCTCTAATTTTGTTGTAGGTTGTTTTAGCTTAAAAGCCTTTTTTAATAATTTAATACTCCAGTCTTTATTACTGCATAGCTGTTTGGACTAAGATGAGGCTGTCATTTATGGAAAAACATTAATTCATGTCACTGTCTTCCAGACAGAAGATGCTGCAAAGAAGGCTCTAGCTCTTGATGGTGCTGATATGTAAGATATTTTTATACATCATCTTTGTTCCTTTTGTCTTTGCTAGGATATTACTAACCTACCCTCAATAATTTTCAGGGATGGGTTCTATCTCAAGATACAACCTTATAAATCCAATCGCATCCATAAAAATGATTTTGCACCTGAAATTATCGAAGGTTATAATAGAATCTATATCGGGAATCTTTCATGGGATATAACAGAAGATGACTTAAGAAACCTCTTCACTGATTGCAAAACCTCTTCCATCCGGTTTGGTACAGATAAGGTCACAGGTGATTTTAAAGGTTATGCACATGCTGACTTTGATGATGGTGCCTCCCTAAACATTGCCTTGAAGCTTGATCAGACAGTGGTTTGTGGGAGGCCAGTTAGGATCAGGTGTGCAGTTCCTGCAAAGGAAGTTGAAAAGAAGACGAGTCTGAAGCCTGTTATGAAGAAAGATGAGAGTAAACAAATTGGAGAAAGTGCAAAAAAGAAAAGACGAACATGCTATGTATGTGGTGTACCAGGCCATCTATCTTCATCTTGCCCGAAAAATGTTGCATCGCCTGGCATTGAGAAGTAGAGTTGAATACTTGAATCCGTTTCCTATCGTTTGATGGATATGCTGCCTTCCATTTGCTATTATGTTTGCCTGTTGAGGTTTTGCCAGTGCTCCAAGATGTGGTACTGAGAATTATTTTTTCTTCCGAGTGCTAATCAGATGTTTGATAATTCTAGCCAATATTCCTTAATTCTCTCTTGTAGAAAACTATACTTGGCATGTACTTACAGAGTCGTGCTGATTACAACAGGAATTTTGTTGTCTTATTTTCATCCATGAACCTTTTGTATAAGATTGGATCAGGTTATTTTCATCCTTAATTCTATGAAGTCGAATTACTTTCCACTAACAATTTCTATTCGGAGATTATTGTATTCTCAGGTCGGATCTGCGACTCCAAAAACTTGTTGACTAACAATAAAAGTATCCTGCATCCTTATGTGTATCTTTTAATTAATCTAGTATAATATATATTTTTTAAATTGAATGTAAAATCCACCACTAATTATTTTGTTCTACAAGTCAACCACCAACGTGGATCGGGTGTTGGTACGTGCTACGTGGTGCTTTACTATCTTCGACTAGAATAGTGCCTATTTTTTATTTATTAATTAATTTAATTTAACTTTAGTAACTTTCTCAATTCTAATACAACATTCATTTATTTTTTTAATATTACAATATATTTATTAACTTTATATCGAATCTATTACATAGGATTAAGAAAAAGACGATGCGATGATAAATAATGGGATGAATTTTTTAAATAATTAAAATTTGAATCTCACTTAGATCACTTTATATTTGTAGGGTTTGAATTATTTATGATGTTGAACTGTTCGCTAAGATTCATGTGTTTTTTAATTTATTTTGATGATTGATGAAAATTTTTTGTAGGACTAGATCAGTCATCTTTCGAATTAATTGGATCATACAAATTAGATACGTGAATTATCAAAATAATAATAATAATAATAAATAAATAACTCACTAATCCATCATATTGACATCCATGTTAACAATCTACTGACTTGACTAAATGCTATGTGAAGACTAATGCCAGAGTGATTTAACAGCGGAAAGTCAAAATTTAACGAATGCTAAATTAAAAAATAAGCAATTTGAAAATAAAATAAAATAATATACCATAAACATGATTGAAATTTAAAGTAAAATCTACACAGTCATAATTTTTGTAGATGCAATTCATTGTATCGACAAGAGGTTGATTGGGCAGCATGGATGGGTAGCATGGGCAACCTCATCTGGCACTTAGAAAACACTACACTATCCATAGTAATGCAATAGCTCAGGAAAATACTAATTTAAAATCATAAATTATTGGTATAACTAATTTTTATATCAATATTTTTTTAAAATTTATTTTAAAAACTTTTATCAAGAAGTTGCCGTAAATTCAAATTGTCGCTTTCATGCATCATCTAATATTCGATTGTTGTTTGCTTGTCAATGTTACAAGTGGCAGTAAATTCTATCGTCCTGATAAGCCGACAAAATCCTCTCGATCATTCTTTATTATATTTTTCCTATTTGTTGATCTTTTCAGACTTTGTTGATTACTACATATACGGTGTGTTCACATCCTTTTTGATAATGATATTAGTGTTTAAACATTGTCCGAAGTATAAAAATAACTATTTTTTCAAAAATTATCATGGTCCTGATAAAGCATCTAGAATTGCCCTCACCACCTCTCCACTCCATCCAATCTCTAGTCGGCCCAACATGTAGTTTATCAACCTCCTCCTTTATACTTGATTGATCATCATCTAGTTATGGGGCCGACAATATGAAATTGTTTGGGATGAACGATATCACTTTTTTGTAGCATGATTGATCATCTCATCTCCATCTGATCCCTAACCTCCTTAGCCTTGGATCCACATCTAGGATGACTAGATAACCTCGTTGCCAATGTTGATCTCATCATCTCTAGATCTTCTAGTTCCTCACTGATGGTATCCCCCTTGCATCACCAACACCCTTTTTGTCTAGTCTACCAAAATCTAGGTTGTCATGCATTATAGTGAGGTCTCTTGATATCGTAGAGCATCTAGAAGTGAGTCGAATAGACGCAACTTGTAAATTCGAATTCATTTTGAATTCTTTCGTTAGTGCAAGATTTTTTTTTTTTTTTTTAACATAATGCATTAGCAAGTCATAAATATTAGTAGCAAAAAAGTAAAGACAATGCTAGCTAGCATAGAGGATTTTACGAGGTATGACAACCCTTAAGCTCCTACAACACAACTTATGACCACTCCTCGAATCTACTAAACAAAAAGACTTCTTTTTAAATGTGAAGAAATCTTGTACAAAATTATTTCTATTTTATCAATAAAAATGACGGGTTATATCATTTCTTTTATTTTTTTTAAAAAAATATTTTTAATATTATTTAAATTTACAATTTAAACTTATACTAATTTAATGACTGGTTTGGAATTTTTAGATAATTTTTTAAAATTAATTTAAGAGTATTTTATAATAAAATAATTTGAATAGAGTGCCAAATTTTTTAATAAAAAAATGCACTTTGATAATTTTTAAAAAATATGCACAAAATATTTACTTTTTCCCAATATTTAACTTACTCGTTTATCCTGTGTCTATTTTAGAGGATAATTTTTTTTTGACATATCACATATATCATATCGATATATATCATTCATATACAAAAATTTGATATATCAAAATTTTCAGATATTATACCATATCAAACTTTTTGATATTACTAATGATATAAAATTTACTATTTTTCGATATTTCAGTATATATCGAAATATTAAATAAATTTTATTATAAATTATTTATTTTTTTAATTAGGATCTAATAATTAATCATAAAATGCAGTAATATTGAATTTCAAAAATTAATATAATTATAATATTAGTTTTCAAAATTCAATACCACAAAATTAATACCATTGTGATATTAGTTTTTAAAATTTAATATCATATGTTGAATTTCAAAATTTAACATCACAATGATGTTAGATTTCGAAATCTAGTACCAGTAATTTATGATAAACTTAGTATCAAATAATTTCGATTAGTAATTGGATAAATATAATTTTTTCTTATAATTTTGACATATTAAAAATATCAAAATATTAAATAATTTTGATATATATTAAAATTTTGATATATACCGCCTCAGTCTATTTCATATTTTGATTATTATTTTTTTCCTTTGTAAAAGCCAAAAAAGGACAACTTTAAAGTTGGCCCAGAACACTTTAATTACTTTATCCTTTTCTTTACAAAAAGCAAGAAAGTCCAAATTTGGGACCACAATAATTGATTTCATTTAATAATTACTTTACTTTTTCTGTTCAAAAAGAAAACAAAAGGCCGAAATTGGGCCGCTTTACAAATAATAAACGTTTATTATTAATGACAAATCATCGAATCAACGTGAAACACGTGCGCCTATTTAGCCTCGCACCATACTCCGCAGGAGCAGCACACCACACAAAGGTCTCGTTAAAGTGCATCGACTAGAATTCTCCAGACCATCGCGTCCTAGTGGCTGTCTCACAACCCTCGCTTGCACACGCCCCGGAGCTCAGTACCCTCTGCACCGCCGACAATGGCAGCCGTCGTCTCTGATAAAGCCGTCGAGGTCTGCGTGAAGGCTGCCGTCGGCGCACCGGACACCCTCGGCGACTGTAAAGCCCCCTCGATACTCTTCCGTTGCCTTGTGCCGGTTCTATAGTCATTGATCTCTTGTCCGTTCAAAATGAACAGGTCCTTTTAGTCATAGGGTGCTTCTCACGCTAGAAGAGAAGGAGATTCCCTACGATCTGAAGTTGATCGATGTTAACAACAAGCCGGATTGGTAATCTGAGTGTGATTTTTCGTGACGACGGTTTATTTTTTAACTTGTGTTCATGAGAAGGTTTCTTATCGTTAATGTCGTTGAATTAGGTTCTTGGCTATTAGCCCAGAAGGTAAGGTTCCGGTGCTGAAGGCGGATGATGGCAAGTGGGTTCCCGATTCAGATGTTATCACCCAAATTTTGGAGGAGAAATATCCGAACCCTCCGCTCGTGGCTCCCCAGGAGTACTCGTTAGTGTAAGATTGGAGCAGATTTATTTTTTTTCAGTTTAGTTTTTCTGTTTGTTTCTGTTGGTTCATGGTACAATTGGTTATAGGTTGTTATATGGAAACAATGTGAGGTTCCTTTAGACTATTGAACTTAGATTAATGTTTTTGTTCTGGAGCTCTGTAATGCCTTGCTCAGTAACTTAGATTAGACTATTGAACTGTTATGGGTCCTTTAGTAAACGAATCTGGAAAGGTACTGTTTAGATTAGTTGATGACCTTGAACGTCCATATTTGTGTTTTGTCCGAGACACAGGTGGTTTGTGTTTGATTCGACTGATAGTCTACAGTATCCATGGGGACGTGCCAGACATTCTACCCACAAGGCAGAAAAGTTTGTATGACGAATATTCTCTCTGACTTTTCTTCCATGCTTTCAGATTTCTGTTTTTTTTTTAATGTGAAGGACCGGAATTGAAATTTTTAGCTTGATTGTTGTTCATATTTGAAGTGAGTTTTTTATGAAGTCAAAATTGTGTTTAAGAATTGTTTTGGAGGCCAAAGAGATACCAGTAATCAGGTACCTGGAGAATAAACAGTTGTACCTTTCATCTATATTGATTTGGTTGATTTATAATCATTCTACCATGTCTCTCTTTCTTTTGTTAGATTTTTCATTATGTATCTGCTAGAGTCATGGTGATAGATTACAACTTGTACAACAAACAACAACAGCAAAACATATATCATAAATAATATCACTGAAAACAATACTTGTATAGGTAAACTTATACTACTTTCAATTTACACATTTGTATAAAGGATGAAATATTTCATAGATAATATCGTAATTTTCTCTTTGTTTGAATGTTACCATGGTGCATGTTATTTGTAGGAGATATTATTTTGATTGATGAGACACGTGAAAGTGTAAATACTAAATTCGAGTCTTGACGGCAACACTGAAAGGAAAATATTTTAGGCTTGGTAGATAAATGAAATTTAAGTTTAGTAGTATTAGACATAATAAGACAATTGTTAAAGTAGGAGATGATGACTTACCTGTAAGTGAGAACTAAAGGATGGAAGGGTGGACAAGATGTTTTACCTAGGATAAAGCAGTTGAAATGGAGGAGGGCGTCAGTTCTTTGTGATCGTAAGGTACCTCTAAATTTTAAAGGAATTTTTTACGAATGATTGATCTATATATTATATGGAGTTGAATATTTGGCTATGAAGCAAGCATACGAGCAAGAGATGAGAGACAAAGATGAAGATATTAAAGTGGATGTGCGGACATACGAGAATGAACATGATAAAAAATAAGAATATTAGAGAGAAAGTCAAAGTTGCGCTTATTGAGGGAGAACTGAGACCATCACAAATTAGGCCATGTGAGTCCACATGGACATATATTTAGGTGTCCAATAAATGCCCCAATTAGGCCATGTGAGACCATCACAAATACACACATTAATAGAAGAAAAGAGAGCTGGTAATTGGATTATCAAAAAAAAATTAATAAAGGAAGAGAAAAACCAAAAAAGGATTTGATATAGTAAGGGATGAATAGGTCCAATGACGTAGGAGCATCTATATACCCTATTTAGTGGGATAAATGTTTGGTTGTTGTCTGAATGTTACTTGTAAGAACAAACTTGTGCAATATTTTGATTTGATTGATTTCTTATTTACTATTGTATGTAGTGTTCTTAAAATTTCTTTTCAATCTTTCTTCATTTATTTGTAGTAATAAATTCACTATTGTTTATTTTGTTATTTCATAATATTAAATGTGGTTGTTTAAAAGGCCATTCAACTATCATAGCAGTGAAATTTTTTTTACCATCTTTGTCAGGGGATCAAAACTTTTTTCTTCTTTTGTAAAGTTCTTGAAGAGCAAGGATGCCAATGATGGATCGGAACAAGCTCTGATTGATGAGCTACAGGCATTGGATGAACATCTTAAAGCTCATGTAAGTTTAAGACTGTAGATAGTATCCAAAGTTAGCTGGTATTTTAAGTGAGAATAATTAGGTTTACTCCCGCATAACATATTTTATCAATTGTTTGAAGAGTGTCCAATAATTGGAGTTATGCTTCATTGAAAACCTAATTCAAGCCTGTAGGCCTTTTACTCTGGTTCAAATGTTGGTTTTTATACTTTATGTAGGGCCCATATGTCAATGGTGACAAAATTTCTGCTGTTGACTTGAGCTTGGCACCTAAGTTGTTCCATCTAGTGGTAGCGCTTGATCATTTCAAAGGATGGAAGGTCCCAGAGAATCTTTCCTATGTTCATGCTTACATGAAGGTGTGATTCTAGATTCCTGTCTGTGGAATTTTTATTTTTCCTGTTTTGAGTTACTTTTTTTCTTGCATTTCAATACAAGATCTTATCTTGTTACTTTGTCTCTTTTTAATTTGTCATATTTTCATTTTTAGCCCCCACTCACCAAACCACCACCACAACAAGAACAAAAAGGAAAAGAAAAAAAGCACAAAGTTGTTGATTCCACTAAAAATAACTAACTTATGGCAGTAGAATGACTGTTCAGGTGGGGTTGAAGCGGCATAACAATCCACTCACCTCACCTATTACATCACCCAGCTGCACAAATGCTTCACCCATGGGTGTAGCTTAATCAATACATTCCTGTCTCCATCAGCCAATTTGATTACTTCACCATGTGCACAGTAACAAAAAAAAAACTAGGATGGTGGACATATTGGTTGTGGTGATGATTGACTAGCCATAGAGGTAGCATCATGTGAGGTTGACTTGTGCTGCATGACCGACATCAAGCAAATGCACTAGGTTTGGGGGTGCCATATCAACCAATTGCTTCACATTGGTGAGAATTGATGCTGGTGCCAACATAATTGCCTCTGCAGTCAAAACAAAGCCCTTGATGTAGAACACAGGTCAGCACATACCAATGTGCCAAGATTTCATCAATTTCAAGTTCTAAAGGTGGGAGGAGAGCACCTTGTGAGCCTTGAAAATATGGACGGCTGTCTACTATGTTACTTGGATTTAGGTTTCTGACATGATTGGCAATCCAATTATATAGCTATCTCTAAAACTTTTACACATGAACAATATAAATACAGAATCTCCATTCAGAATGTTGGCGTCAAGTGTCAGTTCTTGACACAGGTTTGGAGAGGGTAGCCGAAGAGTTTTAGAAGCAACACAGATGGAGAGGTAAACAAAGAAGAAATGGACTTTGATAAGAGCAAACAAACAGAGAAGATCAAATACAAATTTTATTGAAAAGATAAGCAACCAAATAAAGCTGGCAAGCATTTAGGATCCCAGCAACTTAATGAAACTTTGCACCAAGCTATGACGAGTTCCTGTTCTATCTGCGATTCAAGATTGTGGGTGAACCAGCAGGCTAAATTCTGGTTTGTGTCTCCATTTGTTGAACAATGTTGTCTGATTTGCTTCAAAAAAATTCATATGTTTGCCAGTGTTGTGGGTGACTAAACAGCATGGCAATGGTTAATGAGTGCAAATTGTGGGATCTGTGACACAAAAGATGTCGTAATAGTCATTTTCATTGTTGTTGCAGTCCATTTGGTTGCTGAGACAACAGTGGCAATGAAATTGTCAAAATGCACCTGAACAGTCACATGTAGAGCATTTGACCACCATGTGTGTGTTATGTTGATGGAGCCAGCTGGGTTGGCTGGGGAGGTGCAATGGCATAACTTTAGAAAGGCAGAGGGTATTTTTTGATGAAAGTGAATTTGGGTGATTTCAAAAAAGAAATTGTAATTTAGGTGGAAAAATGAAAATTTCCCCTTTACTATCAAGAAACTGAGACCAGGTCAATCAGTTTGAATTAGTATAGTTTTCTCTGGTTTTTATTTGATTCTTGACATTGAGATCGATTGGTGAAGACTTTCTTGGTGGCCTGGAAAGTGGAAAATCTATACTAACAGCCTAAATGGTTACAATAGCCTTAGTACCCAAATGGTTACAATAGCCTTAGTCCCCAATGCTTACAATAGCTTGGTACCCAACAGAGAACTTGTCTGGTGGCATCAGAATACACTTGTTATTTATAATGCGTGAGTTGCTTGCTATGCTTCTACAAGTATGTTTTTGAAACTACAGTATGCTTTGACGTCTAACCTACTAAACCGTCAACATTTTGCAGCACCTTTTTGAACGGGAATCTTTCTGCAAGACCAAGGCTGCAAAGGAGCATGTGATTGCTGGATGGGCACCAAAAGTGAATGCTTGATATGTAAATTTTAGTTGGAGAGCTTTAGAGCCGTTTTGTTTCCTGAACTCTTAGCTTCTGCTACTTGCTCTGTTAAATATGAATCAAAAAGCTCTCTTATGGTTTGTGGTGGTAAATGGAATGCTTGATATGTAACTTTTAGTTGGAGAGCTTTAGAGCCGTTTTGTTTCCTGAACTCCCTTAGCTTCTGCTACTTGTTATTCGTGAAGTATGAATAAAAATGCTCTCTTATGGTTTGTGGTAGTAAATGGACTTAGCAAATGAAATGCTCTCTTATGGTTTGATTTGGTTTGTTCGCGACTGAATCATAATGCTAAGTATTTGCTCTGCAGCATTGAGGCTGAAGAGTCGTGTTCGTGCGTTGGTCTCTCCCTGATGAAGTAGTGGAAATTATTGCAGATTAGGAAGGGGTCGAGTTGAGTGCAGCACCAATGAATTGAATGCAATGCAGTGGTCTACCTTGATTTTGAAGATGAAGCACTTCTTTGGATTTTATGCACTGGAGTTGTGCTAGCACTTGGGAACAGTTGGTTCCGGATGCTTGATTTGGAGATGTAGTAATTTGGAAGTGTAACACAAGAAAATCACTAAATACTTTATTATAAAATTTTGTAAACAAGAAGAGAATTTAGAAAAACTATTGGAATGTGGTTTGCTGTTGTATTAATTTGGGAACGCAGTGTGATCATTCAGCCTTTACCGTGCTTAGTCAAATATTGAACTCCCTAAACATGTCTCCGAGCTTTATTTATTATCATTCAAATTTTGACTTCACGGGATGATTCTTCGGCTTTCCCTAGCGTTCATTCAAATTTCAAACCTCTAAATAGATTTTTTTTTATCTTTATTTATTTTCATTCATATATCAAGTTTACTAAGATGATCTTTCTCTTTTCTTAGTACTATTCAAATCTCTTAATATGTCTTGACTATTTCTTTTTTGAATAGTAATTTAAGATTCACTAGTCCTCATCTAAATATTGAACCTCTAAATATGTCTTGATGACCACTATCTATGTTCATCCTAATCATGAGCCTCTAAAAAAGTTGTTCAACTCTCCTAGCTATATGCATATCCACACAAATATATCATCTTTGACAACAAATATAATTTTAATAGATATTTTATTTTCATATAATAGTCATCATAAATGAAATTTATTAATATACATGCATGTTTTACATTATATTTGACTCAATAAATGGTTCTTAGAATCTTTGGATATAATTAAAGAAAAAGGTTTGTCTGAATATATATATTGTTCTTATAATTAAGATAAAACCATAAAGAGATGATATTTATGGAAAAAAATTACCTCTATTTTTTTTTGTTTTTTTTTAAGAGAGAAGAGTGGGTAGTTTTTTTTTTGCACTTTCTAAGTCCTTTAGCATTTTTTTTTACTATAGTCTAATGATTACCTTCACAAAATAAATTGATAATTAGTACATGAGATGTTATCATTATAAAGTCTGGAAGTTAAATCCTAACTACTAGTTAAGTTTTTATTTTTCTCTATACATTAGTATTCGAGTTAGTAG
The DNA here is from genome assembly GCA_038050645.1 of Hedychium gardnerianum. Classification (NCBI taxonomy): domain Eukaryota; kingdom Viridiplantae; phylum Streptophyta; class Magnoliopsida; order Zingiberales; family Zingiberaceae; genus Hedychium; species Hedychium gardnerianum. The sequence continues at coordinate 4,994,957 of JBBUKS010000078.1, read as the reverse complement.
TTATTTATGATTTATCTTTTCTATATTGATTTTAGAATGAACTAACGGGACATTGAGGATGAGTGCTTTACTTTTTATTACCATTATAGTTCAATGACTAATTGAGGTTAGATTAATATTGACTGTATATGGTTAAAACATATTAGGATCAAGCTTCAAATATTTAGTGTCGTACATATAATAGCATATAAGATTCTCTCTTAGCTTGTGACTTAGGCATATGCCTTCGAAAAGAGAAATGTCAATGCAGCATAAGAAGCAATTATTTTTTGGATTATTTCATATTAAATTGTTTTAGTATCTTGTCCATCAACGTGCTCTTAGAGATAGGGTTATAAATGAACCATAACATTTATGAATATACTTATTTGATTTTATTTATATTTGTTCAATAGTAAAAGAATATATACAATAAATATGCTTAAACACAAGTTTAACTAGTAAACTTGGTTCATTAATATTCATAAATAAAATTTATGAATAATTTGAAGGATCGAAGAGAAGCGATAGAGGGCTACTTGAATATTGCTCGTGCTTTTACCTTTATATTTTTTTTTCTTTTTGAAATTCAGAATGCAACGAAAATATTAAATTAAAACAACACAAAACACAATCATTTATTTGATTTACAACCCTTAGGACTGTCACTCCAAGGCCTGTGATCCGATAGTGGATCGCTTATGAGTAGGCAAACAATAATATTCTCCTTCTAGAAAAAAATTCAGAGACGAAGAAACCTCTTGCAAATGAAAAGGATATGGTAACACTTTATCATACCGTAGGAATATGAAATAAACACAATTATCGACAACGAGAAATTAGAAGATCGTCGAAGGTTGTCGATGGTTGAGGCGCAGATTTGTTGCAATCACTTGAACAGAGAGAGATCTTGATGTGCATGAGATGATTTTAGTTCTCTATTCAAAGCTTCTTTTATACATATTTATCAGTCGATTGATCTAGCCATCCGGTCGATTGATTGCCTTAAATACCATATCCAGATTTTGTTTTTCGATTGACTGATATGGATTTTAGGTCTATTGAACCTGCGACGTCAACTTTTCGTCCCAGTTTCATTGCTGACTTAGTTTTTTTAGTCAACTGATTGAGTTTTTTGATTGCTTGAACTTCACCGAGTCTGCTTTGTGTCGTTATCCAATTGCCAAGTCAACTTAACAAAGCCCATCTTCTGCCACATTAGTTATGCAAGGCTTATCTTTGATCGTGCACTCTGAGACGTCAGCAACTCAAAGTTTATCCTCTACCATGTCATCTTCCAGAGGCTTATCCATGTCCACGTTGGATGCCACATCGACACAATGAACACTTCAATTGTCATGTCAGATTTTTATATCACATTAGCTTTCGGTCAACTAAACATTCCTGTTCAGCCGCTCGAACATTCGGTCGATTGAAAACACTCTTTCGGTTGACTGAATCTGCAAAACAGAGTTAGTATAAAATAAAATAAATTTTAATATGCATGTTCTAAATATGACAGTTAAGCAACTGTCTCATCTTGATTTCGAAATCCGAGTTGATTTCTTAGTCGGATCAACGCCTAACATTGTCTCAATATTAGGACACACCTCACTGACCTCTCTAAGACTTACCTATCTTCTTGTCAAACATCCAATCCAGCTGACCTGTTTGGGTTTCTCTACTAGTGTCCGATCCCTTGAGCTACTTTGGCTTCCTTTGACTCGATGTTTGGTCTTGTTGACCCATCAAGTTGTCTTGCCAGATATCTGAACTTTCTTTGTCTGGTGTCTATTCCACTTGATCAGCTAAGACTTTCATTTTCTAGTATCCGGTTCACCTAACCTACTAGAGCTTTCTTGTGATATCACCTGCACACTTAACAAACATTGATGTCCTTCAAGAGTTTAACTTTAACCTTTGTCAACATCAAAACATATATTCGATTATGTGCTTTATGCACCAACAACATTTGTGAATAAATTTATTTATTAAATTATATAAAATTTAATTTTTTTATTTATTTTCATTCAAATACATGAAGATATAATATTTTTTATTTTTTATAATCTTAAATTATTCATAATACGTTAAAAATAAAAACTAATGTACATTTCATGTATTAGATAAATACGAGTCTGTTGGTATAGGAAGCACCATATAATCGAATCTAAATTTTAATATTGGCAAAGGTTCAAAATTAAGTCATATTGTGATCTAATGGCTTGATCAAGTGTGCAGATAGCTCAACCAGGAAAGTCTTTGTAGGTCAAGCTAACTAGATACTAGGCAAGTGAAAGCCCTAGTAGGTTAGTTTGATTGGATACTAGGCAAGAAAGTCTTAATAGATCAAGGATGCCACGCAGTGGAAGTCTAGATGGGCCAGTGGACTGGACATCTAGCAAGATGAACTTAATGTTCAGTGAGGATCGGTGATGTAAGCCCAGCCCATATATCACCCTTTGAATTTCAAAGGGATATAACTTTTTACTCGGGACTTGGAATCATACTCTGTCGATGGCCACATGTGTAGAATTTGAATATCTACGTTTATTACCGGGGAACCCACGTTTATTATTGGGGAACTCATAACCGCCAAGTTTCGGGGCTAAATTCCACCGTTTAAGCCCTTTTCGAAGCTTTTTGTTATTTTTGGTAATTTCTATTTTTATGATTTTTAGGGTAATTTTGATATTCCTAGTACTTATAGGAGAAGATTTGTCTATACCCGCGTCTTGTTTTGGGTTCTCTTTCTGTTATATATTTTTTTTCTTTTCGGGTAAAATCTCTTTTCTTTCTTTGCAAGATAGGAATTGATGTCTAAATATTAGTATTTCTTTCCTTTTTATGTCTCAAGATGTGGGTCTATTTAAGAGTCTTGTCTAGCTATTGAGGAATTATACTCTAATTTTTAATAAAGTTTCTTAATTTGGTTTTAGAAGGATCTCTCTTATTTTTTTTCTCCTCAACTTCTCCTTTTCGTCAAGCCCGCAAGATAATTGCTATTCTGCTTGGCGTCAATCGGACATCAAGTCAGAAGAAAGTCCTGGAGGGTCAAATGATCAAATACTGAGTAGAGGAAGCCCAAATAGGTCTGGAGGACCGGATGTTTTGAGGCAAACTCCTGGAGTGGAGTAGTTCTTCTGAAAAGAAGAATGGGTAAGAACGAGTCCTCGTTATGGGGACAACCTTAGGTGGCGATCTAACTAAAGGATTCACTCAAATTCCGAAGTCGAGATCAGATAGTTAGGAAACTATCAAACCTTACTATGCTTCAAATATTATATTCTGGGCTAACTTTATTTTGCAGGGATCGATAGACCGATTGGCCAGATTGGTAGACCGAATGATTTGGTAGATCGAACAGCTAGGTTTGGTAGACTGAATGCTAAGGTGTTAGCCGAGTTATTCTGTGAGTTGACATGACATCCGAGGTGGATAGGATAAATCTCGAATGGCTGACGTGACACTGGATACGGACCACCTGGCTAATGTAACACAAAGTGCGGTCAAGGATAATGACTGCAGAGTTAACGTGGCAGAAGATCAACTTCGATGAGATGATGTGGCAAAAAGAGATCGATCAAAGGCCAGATACGTAGAGTGATCTTGTATATTAGTAAACCGATCAACTGGATCTAGATTCAATTTTTGAGGTGATTGGTATACAGATAGGTTTGATCGGTAGACCAATCCGTGGCTATAAAAAAGAACCTCAAATAGAGGCTTCAATATCAATTGCTCAAGTGCTCTTGTTCTCACCTCGCTCCTAAACGAGAACGCTACGCAACACCGCTGCTCCGACAACTACGTTCGACTTTGAGATATTTTCTATTGTTGGTCTACTTAATTTTTGAAAGTTTGTTTTGTAGGACTGGATCGTGCGGTAGGGGGGTGAATATCACATTTTAAAAACTTCTTTTCTTTTCTTTTTCATTTTAAAAGCAAACAAATACGCAGCTGACAAACAAAGTACAAAGGACAAGGTCGGTTACTTGGTTCATAGTCTAGCGACTATTACTCTAAGGCCTATGATTCCTGGACCGTTTTCGAATAAGCAATCATTAATGCTCTCCTTTCTGAAAACTTTCAGAAAAGGAGGAAAGCTCTCACAAGATGAGAGGAAAGTAACAAGTCTACTAAACCTCTATTAAATGAAGTGCAATAAAGTAATGATACCGACAACACGAAGGTGTAGAGTGTAGACGTTGGTTGTCAAAGAGCTTTAGCATTTCAACAGCACTTGAACAGAGCAGAGCAGAGCAGAGGAAGCTCATTGAGGGAAAAATTGATTGAATCAAAGTTTTGAGTTATGGAGCCTCAGATCCCGAGGCTTCTTTTATAACTTTCATCCAGTCAACTAAAAACTCATCAGTCAACTGAACATCCTATTAACTGATTGGTCCCTTATCTTTCCTTGCTCACTCCGATCCAATTAGATCAATCCCGCGAATATGTTTTTTCGTTCGATTGAACATCCTATCAGTCGACTAGACCCCATAATTTTCTTTACTGTTTGATTCGATCATATCCGATCTATGCTTTTCATACTTGTTCGGTCGACTGATCCTCCTGATCAGTAAACTAAACCTTTGTTTCCATTTGGACTTGAATCGCAATCCAGATTGTGCTTATCTTCTTAGGATCAGTCAACTGAACCACACTGTTTGGTCGATTAAACTCTTCGATTAATCCAAATTTTTCTTTTCTGCAAAACAAAATTAACACAACAAGAATAACAATAATAGTACTGCAAAATAGAGTTAGACATATATAAATATGCATGAATCAATCTTGATAGTTAAGATTATTTGATCTATTTGTGCTTCCTTGACATGTAGAGGTGGAACAAACTGCCTCGTTGACTTCGGATGTTGAGGTTTCTTCTTTTTCCAATGTTAATGGCCTATGCTCCCCCTCAAACCTTGAGATGGATGCCTCTTCAATATCCTTCTCGGATGTTGACACCTCTCAATCTCCGAATCTTCCAATTCTTAATCCAATGACTCTCCTTTTTTGGATTTGTTTTCACTGTTGAGGTTGGGTTTTTATGGAGCTTGGCTAATTTGCTTCATAACTCCTTGACATTTTAGTATGTGCCTATCTTACACAAGATATCATTAGGTAAAATATTTAACAATAATTTTGTTATCTTTTCATAATCCTCAAATCTTTAAACTTACTCCTTAGACCATTTCTTCTTCTTGAGAATTTTTCCTTGGCTATCTCTAGGAGCTTCAAATCCTTCCATTAGAACAAACCATTGCTCTATGTCCATCATTAAGAAATTCTCCATTCTTGATTTTCAAAGATTGAAGTTTCCCATTTGGATAATGGAGGCGCTCAGATGTCATATCCAAATCCATTTCAGAATTCCATTTTGAAGTTGAGCTCATTTGAAGATTAGTCCTTTAACTTGTTGAAATTTAGGGCTTCAAACTTTCACTTCTTCTTCTTCTTCCTCTAGCTCTTACTTATTTCGACGGTTAGTCCGAAGAAGAGCGGCCTCGCTCTGATACCACTTGTTAGGACCGGTATTAGCTAGAGGGGGGGGGGGTGAATAGCTCCGTTCACTCCTTCGATCTTGATGTTGCAGCGAAAACTTAAAGACGAAGACTCCATAATGCTAACACTTGAATTTTACTTGTATCCACCTCCTAGAAGTGACTAATCCAAGAGTCCACAATAACACAATCACAACTCCACTATGAATGCCTCATTCTCAAAAACTTTCCAGAGGTGGAGAAGCCTCGTATAAACTCAAGCACAAGAATACAACAAGATTATAAGAAGTAAAGACAAATATAATTAACACCTTGCCTGATCTCTTGTTGCTCGAAAATATCTCTTGTTAACTTGGAAATGCAGCAGTACTTCGCTCCAGAATCACCAAGAACCAGCGTGTTCAAATGCTTCACAAATCCCCTTTTCTAGGGTTTCTCTCGGGCTGGAAAGTGTCTCTCAATCGATTGGCCTTACCCCCAATCGATTACCACGTTAGATCAACCATTTAAAACTTGTAGAATGACTCTTTTTTGCCCATTCAATTGATTGGTGAGTCATACTAATCGATTGGCTAGCCTCTAATTGATTGTCCCAATCGATTTCGAGGTTTTCTATTCACTCGAGAACTTTGGCTGAATCGATTGCCCCAATCGATTCACAAGACTTATCTTCACTCGAGATTTAGGCTGAATCGATTTTCCCAATCGATTCACAAACCTTCTGTTCATGAGAAAATCTCTGTCAATCGATTGAGCTTCCTCTCCAATCGATTTAGCAACTCCCTTTTTCCTCGCGACAAACCCACAACCAATTGATTGCCCTAATCCATTGGTGATGTCAGAATCGATTGCCCTAATCGATTTCGGTTCATTCTATTCTCGAGAAACAGACTCCCAAATCAATTGGTGATCCTCACCAATCGATTGGGCGTTGCTCAATCAATTAAGTCAATCACTTCGTGTAGCACAACCCGAAAGTTCGGGTTTAGGATTTACCAATTAATTAGTAATCCTAAATTCAACATTTTCAATGCCTGAATTCGGGTCTTGCCTGATATATGGTTGACCTCAACCTACCAAAATTTCCTCTACCCAACAACTAATCATTCGTGACTTGTTGGGACTTTTCTTTGCCCAATATCTGGTCAACTTTGACCTATTGGGACTTTATCACTCATACAGTGTTTGCTCTTCCTTGACCCACTTAGACTTCCCCTTGCCTAACCTCAGTTAGGACTTTCTCTTGCCTGACCTCAATTAGGACTTCCGATCACCAAGTGTCTGGTCCTCCCTGACCCACTTGGACTTTGCCCTTGCCAACCTTCCCGTTGGACTTTCCCTTGCCTAACCTCAGTTAGGACTTTCCCTTGTCTAACCTCAACTAAGACTTCCCCTTGTCTAACCTCAGTTAGGACTTTCACTTGTCTAACCTCAGCTAGGACTTTCCCTTGTCTAGTTCCCAACTAGGTCTTCCATTGCCTAGTCTCTCGCTAGGACTTCCCTTGCCTAGTTCCCAACTAGGTCTTCCACTGCTTAACCTCTCACTAGGACTTCCCTTGCCTAGTTCCCAACTAGGTAGTTCCTTTTCAAACCTCAGTTAGGACTTTCCAAATCAAATATTTAGTTCTTCCTTGACCTACTTAACTTATCTCTCACATATTATCAAACATCGAAACTCAAGCTCAAGCCAACCCGCGCTTAGTCAACTTGGTTAACCTTGACCCGATGACGATTGTACCAATATAAGAAATATAGAAGAAAATATTATATGGGATTTCTGATAGCATATGATCTTATAATAGATAATACATTTTTCAAAAAAAAAGAGAACACATGGTTACATTCAAAATTGAGAATAATAAGTTACAAATTAATTTTCTTATGATTAGAAAGAGGGATAGAAAAATTTATAAAGATTAGATAGATCATCCCTTGAGAAAATTTAACCACCCAATGTAGATTAGTGATGTTAGATATGCGCCTTAAGTATAATATTAGTAGAAGGAAAATATGCATAACTTTTTAAATCAAGTGGTAGAAATTAAAAAATGTGAAGTAAAATATTTGTAAGAAAAGGGTAGGAGCATAAGTATTAAAAGAAATACATAACAACCCAAATATAATATGGGATAAAATGATACTAAATTTGAAAATTGTAGCCAAGAGTCTTTTCGGTTAGTCAAAAGGACTGACACTATTAAATAAAAAATCTTCGAGGTGGAATGAGGAAGCATAGGAGAAAATGATAGAAAAATAAACAATCTATAAGTTATTGTACACTTGTAAAAATGAAAAAATATATTTAAAAAGTATGCAATAGACAAGAAAATATTGAGTGAAGCTAAGAATGAAACTTTCGAGCATTTGTATTGACAACTTCTTACAAGGGGAAAGGAACATTTGAAGAAAAGCTAAAGTGAGAGAGAGAGAAAAAATAAGAGATTTACCCAAATAATATGCATTAAAGATGAATTTAATAAGGTACTAGTGAAGGATAAAGAAATAAAGGAAGTGATGGAAGAGATCTTTTTATTAATTTATTTAATGAAGATTATGGTGTCCAATTTAGCTTAAATTTTTTTAAGTAAGTTAAAAAAGTATAGAAATTTAATTTTTATTGAAGATTTTGAATTTGAGAAGTAAAATAGACATTAAATAGGATATAAAATAGAAAAGAATTGGAGTAGATGATATTCCGATAGAGGTATAGAAGTACTTAGCTAAGTAGGGTGCTGAATGACTTACAAAGTTATTCAACTTGATATTGAAAATAAAGAAAATATTTGATAAATGGAGGGTAAGTACAATCCCCCATTATAAAAGCAAAAGAGACATATAAAATTGTGTGAATTATAGAGGTATTAAGCTAACGAATCATACCATGAAATTTTAAAAAATGAGTGATAGAAAAAAAAAATTAAGAAAGGAGACAAAGATATCTAAAAATCAATTTTGGCATCATTCTTGGAAAGTTGACATTAGAAGTTATACATCTTTTCATACAACTTATTAAAAAATATCGAAAAAAGAAGCAAGACTTACATATGACATTTATTGACCAAGAAAAAGCTTTTGCTAGTATCCAAGAGAAATTATGTGAAGAATTTTAGAAAAGAAAGTTATTAGTGTGGAGTATATTGAATTAATTAAGTATATGAATGAGGATGTAATGAAAGAATGAAGACTCAAGGTAGATTAACTGAAACATTTTTTATAAAGATATAATTACATCAAACATAGTTTGTAGGATCGCGATCGTATGCAAGATCGATTTGGGATCAGAATCAGATCGGTTGAGATCAGATCGTAGAATTGTATGATCCTACTAAAAATCCTTAAAATTTAATTTAGTATTTGATAAGAGGATCAAATTGATCTGAAGACTAAATCAATTTGATATTTGATTAAAATTTCCTTTAAAATAAATTAAATTAATAATAATATTATTAATGGCAATAATAAGTTGATATTATATATAATAAATAAATATAATTTATTTATAATTTTTAAAATTTAAAATAAATTTATATATATATTAATAGGATAATTTGATTTGGGTTCGAGAAAGTCTGTTTAAATTATATCATTTAAGTTAGAAGTTGATTGAATGAATTAACTAAAGTTCAATTAAATCCTTAAAGTTTATTGTCGTTGTCTCTCTCTCTCCCCTCATCCCGAGGAGGGCTCGTGCATGCCTATTGTTGTCGTTGTCGGCCGATGCCTTCCGACTTCCCCTCTTCCCCATTGTGAGTCGTCGGAGTTCGCACGTCCTACACTGCAAGCCGCTAGTGCATGCCCAAGTTCACACGCCCAAATTTGATTAGGGTTTTCTTCTCGCACACACCCAAATTAGTGTGTCCCTCTCCGCAAGCCACCATCGTCGCCTCCTTCGCTATCGCTGCCCATCATCGATGTTATTCGTGGTTCCGCCGATGGGGACATTGTCTGTTGGAGTAGAATTTCCTGTAACGTAAGATCGTGCTGATCTCATCGATTCTGAACGATTTTGGTGATCCTATTTCGATTCCACAACAAAATCTGATCCCTGATCGATCCGGATCGATTTAATGCATCAGGATCATTGGATCGTATGATCCTACAATTCAGATCACATTTTTACAAACCATGACATCAATGATCAGCTCTAAGTTCATACCTTTTATATTAGTTGTGGATGAACTCTTTGGATACATCAAGATATGTTATCATAATGCATGTTGTTTGTAGATAATATAATTTTGGTAGATTATATATGTGAAAAAGTAAATTCTAAACTCGAATCTTAGTAGAAAATACTAAAAGTGAAAAAATTTAGGCTTAAAAGAGTAAAGATAAGAATATATAGAATTTAAATTTAGTAATATTAAATGTAGTAAGACAATTATTAAGATAAAAGATGACAAATTACTTATACTGAAAATAATAAGTATTTAAGATCATTTTCATAAAAGGATGGAAGGGTTGAGAAAGATATTTTTACATATAATATAAGGATGATTGACATGGAAGAGGACATTTAGTGTTTTATGTGATCATAAAGTACCCTAAAACTTAAAAGAAAGTTTTATAAAATAATGGTTAGACTTGATATGTTATATGAAGTTGAATATTAGATTAAAAATTGAGCACATAAGTAAAAGATGAGAGTTGCAGAGATGAAAATATAAAGGTGGATGTGCAGACATATAAGAACATTAGAGAAAAAGTTAAGTTGTTCGATTTAATCTTCTCTTAGGTGGGCTATTGCGGATTTATGTTGTTAAGATACCGAACCCGTTAAGTGATCTAACTTGAGGTTATTAGGTTTCGGATTATTGGATGTGAACTTATATGTGTAGAATCCTATATCTGTTTCATTATCATCTATGAGCTAATAACGGATCGGATCCTCTATTTAAGGGAATGGTCCTCGTTGGATTAAGGCATGAGACAGAACTTTTCATTCCTCATTGATGAGAGTTTTCAACGCTGTCACCCTAGCTCCTCCGGAAGACCTCTCCATCTTCTTCTTCTTCTTCCGCAGGATCTTGAGATCTCAAAGACGATGCTATACTACAATGACTCTTCTGCTGCAATCAAGTTCCTTTGTCGTATTTCTGCATTTATGTATTTTGTTATGCCATGCTTTATTATGAAACTAGATCTTAGGATTGTCTTCTATTTATAATTCTCTTTTAGTTTGTAGAATTCATGAGGCTTAGGGATTACAATTTTTAACAAGTGGTATCAAAGCCACGTTGTTTCATAGTTTTCATGACAATAAAGTTAAGTTTTTTCGTTGATCTATTATTTTGCATGCTAGATTAAGATTTAATAGTATTTGATCGTCGAAAATCTAGTAAAAGAAAACCTAGGATAGGGCTCGTTTTACTAGTTTTTCATATTTCACGAAGAACATGAAGAGCAGTGGTAACCGCTGCTGTTTTCATAGAAAATCGTCGCATTTTGATCTAATTTAGGACAAAATCATGATGGAGTAATCGATTGTCTTGGTCGGACAATCAATTGCCAAGCCTAAAATATCAAACAGAATCGTTTGGAATCGATTGTCCTAATCGATCAGTTGACACCTTTCATCAATCGATTGACATGACTGAATCGAACGCGGATCAATTTTTTAATCAACTACCCGATTTATTTGAGTGGTTTTTATGATAATACTTTTTTCAGTGGTTTTTATGATGAAAAAAGTGTTAATTCATGAGAAATGAGAAAGTTGATGAAATGCTTGATAAACAAAACATTTCCAATAAGAAAATTAACCCATAAATATTTTGTCAAAAGTATTAAATAAAGAGATTAAGCAAATCTAATATATGACTTTTCATTGATTATTTGATAAATGGGGTTGGCAAGAGAGTGGTGAGCTTACTTGGTGAAACCTTTTTGACGTGAATATAAAACATTAAAGATACATTATATAATGCATGTTATAGAAATTGAACTTGAGATTATGAAAAATGAGTAAGGCAAATAATAGTGAAAAATTAATAGAATTGATTGACTGATGAATTAAATAATTTAATATCTTTCTTTAATTGAATGTTTTGATTTTATATTTTTTTTATTAAGTTAATATACATATAGATAAAATGTGATTGGTGTCGTCTATGTGCTAAAATATTTTGAAATGATCTTATATATATATATTTAGGTACAAAATATTTTATTTCATAATACATATTCAAGTGTTAATATTGTAAGATATCATCTTTATTTTTTTTCTAAAAAATAGAGGAAACAATAAATCATACAATTGCAAGATATCTCCCTTTAAATCTACTTGTTACGAATCAACGAGTGAGATGGAAGATCGAACCGCTCTTCATAGAATTCCAAATGTAGTAGATCCCGTAACATAATACACAAGTTGGTACACTTGTGCTCCACTCGTCCAGCGAAGAAGGGCCCACCTACTCCTCTGCCGGATCTTAAGGGCGACAACTGTCATACAATCCATCCCACGTCATCCTCTTACGATGGCCCTCACATTCAAATGTTTACGTGTCGGTCTCTGAAGAGCAAACTACCATCGAAATGTCTTCCCCACTCAACTCGGGATCCAATGCAATCATGCCCTGGGCTTGAGTTGATCAGCCGTTGGTTTGTAGCGACCGGCACCAATTAATATAACAATTCATTTATAACACGGCAGTTCTAAATCCACCGCCACCAAGCCCACCAATTCCATCATCCTCCGCCGTCTCGCGTTCCTCCGCCGTCATGCCTTCCGAGGCCCTGCGTTTCCTCCTCCTCCTCCTATTACTCTCCCTCCTCACCCCGCCCTCCCATGGCCGGAGCAACCCTCGCCGGAGCATCCCTCGTCGCTACCGGATCCCCTCCACTAACGATTCCCCTGTCTACCTCTGGCCCCTTCCCACGCAATTCAGCCACGGCGATGGTATCCTCTACGTGGACCCTGATCTATTCCTCGACCTCCAGGTACCCGGAGACTACTTAGAAATCGTATCTGATGCGTTCGAAAGGTATAAAGATCTGATTTTTACGCACTGGGAGAGGTCCACTCGCCGGAGCTCCGCAGAGTACGATGTCGCGAAGATAACGGTGATCGTTTCTTCAACTAATGATACGGTGGGGGTTGGCTGGTTCTGCAATTGTTTGTTGGTTGTTTTGTTTATTTATTATTTCGTTGTTTTGGTGGATGGGATTGATCTGTTTGTAAGCAGCTTCAATTTGGTGTCGATGAGAGTTATATACTATACGTGGGTAGAGGAGATGGGCTTTCAGTTGTTAAAGGAGCTACGATCGAGGTAATGATAATGCTTTATATCATGCTTTCTCCAACGGTAGAACTGCATTCATAGACCACAGTATTTTTTTTTTCAAAAACTCCATACTGATTTATTCTGAGTAGGGATATCAGTGTGGTTAAGCGAAGTACATTGCTTAATTCAATCACCATTTCGAAAGTAAATAATCTTAATGTTCATTGTCATAATGCCTGCTAGTAAGATTTTATTCTTTTCAACTAAATTGATATAAAAAGTCAATCATTGTCTCTGGTTTTGTTGATAGCGCTGGTTAATTTATGAGATTGTTAATCTTGTATAAATCATGACATATAGGATAATCAAATTAGTTGTAACACATAATTGAATAAAAGTAGTCAACTAAAGTTTCTCCTCTGGAAAAGTAAACTGGGATTCCTTCTTCTTCTTCTTCTTCCTCGTTGTCCTAATTTTCCTAATCACGACTCTTCAACATGACATGACACAATATTTTCAACATCACTCTTTGCCAACTTCATCACAGGATAGTTTTACCTTTTCACATGTATGCATTTTTACTAACATAAAGAACTAAGTTTTTGGGATGATACTAGATGCACATATGTTAACTAGATCTAGATTTGTGTGTAATTACACATATGTTGTACTTTAAGTTTTCCATTTTAATTTTGTGAGTTCCGGTGATTAATCAAGGTATAAGATGTTTATGAATAAATGGACAAATTAATTCTGGGAGCATTTTGTAATCTTAGAGATTTATGGAATTAATCCAATTAGGATGCTACAATCATTTAGTCAAGATGGTCAGAATGTGTAAAACTTGTTACTCCAAACTTTTAATTTTATTAAATTTATAGTTGCTATTGGATTATATTTGGAGGTAAGCAAGTTAACTGGAAGAAGATTATTTATTAAACATCAGTTGATCTTGGAATGCTTTTAAACATGCTGAAACTTGTCAAGTGTTAGATTGGTATGGAAACAAAACCATTCCAGCAGAATACTGAACTCCGAAGTAGAGTAATATTTTAAACCTTGATTAAAAATATTTAAACTTGCAAATAAATATTTAAGGTAGTACAAATAATAAACTATTTAATAGTGTCCTTTAAGGTTTTAAGTCACTTTAGTTTATTTAAATTCATCTCAATGAACCAAACAAATTTTTCTTAGACTTATGTATAATGCATATGCAATAGGCAGTCATAAGCAGTCACTATGCTACCACCTCTTTAAAATCCGCCTAAACAGCGAATGCGCTATTCCATATTCATCTAATTGTCTCATTTCTTTTCTTGTTATTGAAATTACATTTCTTATATGCATCATTTTTCTCCATATTCAGGTTTCTAATTTAATCTAGTAAAATCTCATTAACACACACAATATTGTCTACAAATAACTACACCACAAACAGGTTTGCCTTTAATATGATTAGTGTGCTCATCTAGTACTAATGTAAGAAAATAGGGACTAAAGTTGGCCCTTTATATAACCTACGGTCACAGGAAGATCAAATGTTCCATGGTAGTCAAGATTGCAAACCAAACCTTAGGATCTTATTATCCTGTCATCCAAACTAACCTAAACAATCTATATCCCTAGTAGGATTTAAATTGGGTAAGGATTTACAAACCTATGACCCGTTCCTATTTTGTTTACCGTTCATATGTAGAATTTTGATCCTAACAACCTTGACTAGAGACAATATAAATTCCCTTTAACTCATTACAGGTGTCCTTTTTAGTTATTGCCATTATCATTCATCATATATTTATCATTTATTTATTTATAGAAGTTGTTATTTTCTAAATAAAGATTGAACGTATCTTTGTTTTTGCCAAATATATATGCCAAATATAGTTTTAAAAATTAATTAAATTATAGGATCTCATGATCTCATGCCCTAATCTTACGATATGAACTTATGAACCTCTTTTGGTTGCTAAGTAGTATCTCGATCCTGACTACCTTGCTTGTAGCCAACGAATAGTTTTGACTAACACAACTACAACTTGTTGTTATCATACTTGTATGATGGCCAAAAGATCCATAGACCATCTAGATGCAATATGACAATCAAAACTCGCCATTTTCATTAGTTTTTTTTGCCTTTTCACATATCCATTTACTCTACTTCTATTTCTTTGTAAATTTTAGTGCAATAGTTTCATTATCAGGTCCTTATTTTTGTGCGTGCATCTATGTTAATGATTCTATAAAATTTCTACCCTCACAAAACGAATTAAATTTTTGTTACAACTTGTTAATTAAACTCTTTGGGAATTATTGAAATCTGAAATTGTTCAGCATAGATAGTCTCTCTTGTGCCACCCATGTCGATCATGCAATGAAATATTATGCCACATTGACACTCGGTACATTTTGGTAGACATCGTCATCTGTCAAGATGAATTCAAGTAATCTTTGTTATTTTTAGCTATTTTTTTTTTCTAAATTTCTAATTCAATTGATTATTTAATTGTATTATCTTATTTTTCAAATTAAACAATTTAAGTTGAAGAAATTATCGGAGTAAGCTTATAAGTATTCATCTCAACATGTGTTGAAATTAAAAATGAGTATTTATTTTTTAAGTCCACTATATAATTGATATAGTCTTACTAGAAGTAGAAAATCTAAGTGAAGGAAGCCCATCTAAATTTATCTCATCAATTTTTAACACATGCCGAAGCGTGTCATGTATCAATACAATACAACAAAACTTTAATTCAATTCACTATCTAATTGCTATAATATCTCTTTGGAAAGAAAATAAACTGAAAGAGTATTAAAATGAGTAAAACCCATCGAAATTCACATCTAGGCATATGATTTAGTGTGTGTCAAGAGTTGGCACAACACCATGCCAAAGCTATACCATAAATGTATTGATGATTCCTTAAACCTCATCTCTTTCATATAGTTCTCTCTTTTGTTTGTTACAATCATGCACTCAGAGTTGCATTTCATCAAATATTTTGTTTGTCTAACTACTCTTTAGTGAGCTGATAAACATGCATATCAAAAGATTACTGTGATCTTTCTTCCATAATTGATGAAGTTCTTTATATTTTCGAAATTAATATTTTTTCTCCAGCTTGCTATAATTGTTATATGTTTCATATCGTTGCAGGCTAATACTATTTACGGGGCTCTACGAGGCTTAGAGGTATTGTTGAGATGCTAGTCAACTTAGTTAAAGCTTCAATATATTGACAACTTTTGTATGTTGTGCTCCTCTTATTTAACTTTTATTGATATATTTTAACTCTTCTTAGTGTTACTAATGCCTTCATTGAGAATATAAGATAATATATCAAATAATACAGACAGTAATAGGCCCCTTGATCTTGTTAGTCCTAACCAATGCATGCCATTTTCAACTTTCTACATCTAGGTATTGGAAACTCTAGCTAAATTTGTAGAGTAAATACAACAAAAGTTATAACACTCTAGTTTGTTGAGTACAGTCCAACTTTGTCTCCTTGCAATAACTTATTTTTTTACTTTTTATCTAAAAATAAAACATAATTTTCTTTAATCTAGAACTTTTCTTTTGCCCCAGTCACTTAATCATCGAAGAGAGCATGAATACCACTAGTTTCCTGGGTGGTTTTGTCTGAGGCAAACATTCACCATCATCATTCTTTTTTGTCCACTTGTCCTAGGCATGTTGAGGTCTAATAATGTGTATCTAAGCATGTCATTTTTTTTTCTATGCATATGCCAAGTCAATAATATGTGGATCTAAGTATTCTACACAATAGCTTCTAAAATAATTTTTGGCACATGACCAACAGTATCAAGTGTCCACTTGGAATATCTGATTCAAGTGTCAAGTGTTTGAGTCTGACATGTTTTCACAAGGTATAAATGGTAAGTCTAAGTATTAGTGGTACACTTTGGCCTTCTAGGTCACTTGAACAGTGCTGAAATGATGGATGCTCTGAAGTAACAAGGATACTTGTCTATTAAGGCACATCAGCATTCACTATTTTAATACACCAAATGTTTTTTCCTGAATGTAACATGATGTAAAAGGATAAGTGAAGGATACAAGAGGAATAACTTTTTTTCACACCAGATTGACAGTCCAAAATATGTATGAGCATCTGTAGTGCAAACTCATGCTCATTGATGATGTTTGAGGATAAAGGAAAAAAAGTTGAGTCTTTTGACAATCATAATATACACGTTTAAACACCAACCTAGTACATATTTGCTGGTTCTGGTATACAAACTCATGGAATTTGAAACTTCAATCCTATGCCATCATGTGGCATGGCACACATCTCGGACAAACAACATTTTGGAATTTCCGAAGTGTTAAAACATGTTACTGTACAACCCTTCCTATTTCCTAAATCCTCTTAGAACTTCCCTCTCTCCTAGAGCCCCTAGAACTGGTGTCAATCAGCTCTTTGCTGCAAACTATTGGCAATATATATGGCATAGAACATACTTGATGACAAATCATGTCCAAATTCCAAGCCATTAGATATGGATCCCACCATTACTGCTCAAAGTCATTTTATATTTTTTAATTGTGTTTAGTAGAATTTTTGTAGTCTTCCTTCATCCTTCATCCCTCACACTTTCACACTGTTTGATTCAACTAGTGTCTTTGACATATAATGGTATTGAGTTTGAAGAGGAGAGTTGGATGAGAAGAGAAGAAGAGAGAAGGTTGAGAGAGGGAGAGTAAGAGTTCCAAGAATCAATTTTCTATCATAATTCTTAAAACAAATTTCCTTAATATATGTTTTCATCTGTATTTTGGTGATAGTCAACATACAATTTAGCTCACCAAATAACAATTTATTTTGTTCTCTGAATACCTGTTTGTTTGTTGATTGCAAATCATTTCGTGTTTTATAGGATAGCATAATTGTATTGCAAGTCTACACCTGTTACATTTCATTCATGGCAAGGTTTTCCTTCTCTCCAATACATTTATTTGTAATGAGTGCTTGTATGTTTAAAATTTGCTTGGTGTTATCTCAGTTTTTATACTATTGAGCCGGTGAACTCATATTTTTCGTGTTACAAATTGCCTAACATTTCCATTCACCTCAACCAACAGAAAACCATGCCCTTCATCTGCTCTTTTGCAAGAACCAGAAATTTTTTCATGACAGTTCACGTTCTGTTTTATCCAGATATGTGAAAATGACTAAGATTCTTGCTGATTAAACTAATTCAATCTAGACTTTCAGTCAATTATGCATACCCAACTACACAAATAAAAGTGTTGAAATTCAGAAAGCACCATGGTCCATCAAAGACGAACCTCGATTTAACTTCCGAGGACTTCTTATCGGTAAGGAGGTTATGCATCTATTCAACTTTGCGAAGCTCAATTTTCATACTTCCCGTGTCAATACTGATGTTTTCTTCATATATCAATGTGGTAGACACCTCACGGCATTACTTACCTGTGAATGTGATTAAGCAAGTGATTGATGCTATGTCCTATGCTAAACTTGTAAGGAGCATTCATTTTAGAAATTTATGGCTTCCATTTCACTTATTCATTCATTTGAACATTTCTTTATCATATATTGTAATTTCTAACACTGAGAATGACATTCAGTAGAATGTTCTTCATTGGCACATTTTAGATGAAGAATCATTCCCTTTAGAGGTACCTTCATATCCAAACTTGTGGAAAGGTTCTTACTCAAAGTTGGAGCGATACACAATTGAAGATGCTTATGAAGTTGTTGAGTAAGTTACTATGATCTGCATATGTTCACTAATTGCAATATTGGCTGTGAATATGGTTCCATGATTCCATCAATGCTAATAGCGGGAATAAGCACAAAGATGCTGATTTAGTTAGTATGGTCCTTTGTAGTGCTTGCATAAGGTCTTAGTATCAAATCCTTCATCAGTTGGGTGGGGTTTCTCCTTTTCTTTCTCCTCAAAATAGCTTGAATAAGCATCCACTTGATTCTTGGTTGAATCTGGTTCATCAAATTAGTTCTTATCTAGTGGGTTCAGGACACAAAATTGTTGTCTAATATGATATGCTTGCAGAACACTCTGCATTTGCTTGTTGGTCTCGTCCTGAATTTTATCTATTTCTTTTTCTGAAAAAATATGTAGTTAGTTTCAAGATGTGCAACATGTTGTTCATGTTTCTGAGTGGCAGTGGTATTTTTTATTAAATTCATTATATACTGGTTACATGACATCTACGGTTCAAGAAATTTCAAGGGATGAGATGAGATGGGAATATGGGATGTTACTAAATTTGATAAAAACTTCTCATCTTTTTTTAGGATCACATTTCTTTCACTTAGACCATTATGATTTGAGAAAATTAAACTTTATAACTAATCTTTTTGCATTTATTCCATCCTTATGTCCATGTAGGGTACACACTCCATGGAAACAGTCATGTTTTGTTCCTACTATCCTAATTTCAGTGGTCTAGCCTTTATATTGTTCTGTTTGTTCCTAACTTCCTATCTGATTTAGATACATTCAACAACTCTAGTCACATTTTAAGTTATCTGATGATGATAATTACTTTGGATGAAACATGTATTAAGAAGGGATGAATAATAACACCCAGGACTACTTGATGTGATCGATTGGTTGAGTGAGCTAGTTCGCAATTTGGTAGGCTCTACATATCATGGTTTGAAATACCGTGTCGTGTTGCTCGAAACCGATGAAATTTACCAGTCTGGCATGGGACCGACACTGGTACCCTACTAGCTGACTGCAAGGTTGTTGCGACCTCGCGACAGCCTCATGAGGTCACCGCAAGATCGCAGAGGGTGTCGCAACTCTGCGGTTGCCCTGGGGGTGGGGGTTGGGGGTGGGGGATGGGGGATG
>JBBUKS010000078.1:4940015-4962925 GCA_038050645.1 Hedychium gardnerianum | reverse complement strand
TGAGGGTTTGACATCATTTGAACTTGAGAATTTTGAGTTCGTGTCTGGAATGATAATTTGGTACAAGTTGTTATATGAAATTAACATTGTTATTAAGTTTTTCCAAGCAGAAAATATGGATATTAATATTGCTATTAGACAGTTAAAAGGACTTATTTCTTCACTCCAAGAGTTTAGAGAATCTAAATTTGATCAAACATTGATTGAAGCTAAATATATTGCAAGTGAAATGGGAATTGAGCTTGTTTTTTCGAGAAAAACACATCATTCGAAGAAAGAGACAATTTGATGAGATCAACAGTGAAGAGGTAACCCAGTCTCCTAAAGAATCTTTTCGAGTTAATTACTTTCTATTTATAATTGATCAAGCTCTTTCTTCACTTCAAACTTAGTTTGAACAATTTCAAAAATATGAAGAAACGTTTAGGTTTTTATTTAGTTTGGAGAGATTGAAGTCTATTGGTGATGATAGTTTCTTGCACTCATGTGTCAATCTATGAGATTCTTTAACACATGATGGACACTCTGATGTTGATGGATCATATTTATATCTAGAACTAAAGTTGTTAAGACACTCATTACCAAGAGAATAAAAAAGAATGATTGATGTGCTGAATTATTTGAAAAAAATGGATGGTTGTTATCCAAATGATTATATCGTTTATCGAATTTTGCTGACTATACCAATTACAGTTGCATTTGTCGAAAGGAGTTTTTCCAAGTTGAAATTGATCAAAACTTATTTCCGATCAACTATGTCGCAAAAAATACTAAATGACTTGACTATGTTATCTATCGAGAAAAAAAATGATTGAAAAAGTTGATTATGCAAACTCAATCAATACTTTCACTTCTAAAACTGCGAGGCAAGCAATATTCAAGTGACTATATATCGGTTTAGAATATGAATTTTATATTTTATTTGGATCGTCTTGATTTTATTAGTATTTGCTTATGACATATTATTTTGGATGATATATTTTGTTTCCGTCCTCTCCCATGTATTAATCACTGTTCGGGCTAGCTAGACTAGTCCTCGTGATTTATCTTCTCCGTGTTGGTCCTGAGACGGGTTGACGGGGGCGCTGGGACGAGCGTTTCGCCTTTTACCACCGTGGATGATATATTTTATTTATCTTTTATTTTTAAAATTTATGTAACAAATATTATTATATTTACGTTGATGAAAAATATATAAATATTAAACTTTGAGATACCATGTTTCAGTGCTCAGGTTCCAAAATCACAGGTCCGATACTCGTCCCTGGCAACTAACGTCGTGTATTGTGCCGTCTCTGACATCTTGAGCCGAGAGTATAGAGTCATCACTCATCACTGCCGGCACTGCCCCGAACATGAGTTTTATTTATAAATAATTTACAATGTTAACGAGTTAAATTATCGGTATCATAAAAAAAAACAATTCACTAAAATTATAGAATTACTTTTTTGTTAATTCATTTTAGATCCACAACTCTTTAACTAGTGGGTCTCCTAACATTTAGCTACGTTTAAGTTGTGACCACACATGTAAACATGCGACCCTTATCAATAGTATTTAGTTCATTCCGCGTGTCCCTCTATATGAGGCGGACCGAGTTACCTCCTTCTCTCCTCTCGTACATGAACATATTTAGAAGGGAAGTAATTTAGGTCTTTTCTCCTTTCTCTCTTTATATTTAACTCTTCTTCTTTTCGACGTCTTTTCATTTGGTTGGTTGCCCACGATCGCTCCGCCTCTCGTTATTCCCAGACGAAAGGTGCATTTTTTATTTCAAAAATATTATTATTATTATTATTATTATTATTAATCAAATAAATGCACTAGCTTTCTAATCATCCTCGGTTTATTTAATAGGCGGTAAAGCGACGGGCCGACGAAAGTCAAGTTCAACCGATCACGAAAAAAGAAAAGAAAAAAGAAAAAATTATAAATACAAATGAATTTATAATTCTCATTGTGGAGAATAAATACAGAGGAAGAAGAAAAAAAGAATTGACGCGAAAATGACTGGTGGGGGAGAGCAAGCATTTACCTCCGGAATGCCCAGCGGAGTGAACTCGGGTTTAGTCTCCGGGCCACAAGGATTAACGCGACGGGCATCAACAAGGAATCCAGTAATGACAACCTTCTCGTTGGAGGTGTTTGACAACGAGGTGGTGCCTTCTTCGCTTAGTAGCATTTCCCCTGTCCTTCGTGTGGCATCCGAGATCGAGTCCGAGCGCCCTCGTGTGGCTTATCTATGTAGGTTCTTTTGTCCCTCCACATTTTAATTTATTTAATATATTTTTTTTAAAAAAAAATCCGACAAAAAGTAAATTATTTATTTGGAGAAATAAAAGCTCAATTATTCTCATTCTTAGTTCGTTAATTATCATTTGTTTTTGTTCAATTGTAGGCCGATTTTATGCGTTCGAGAAGGCGCACAGGCTCGACCCGAGCTCGACCGGACGCGGAGTTCGTCAGTTCAAGACTGGTCTCCTGCAGCGCCTCGAGCGGGTAACTTCCCTAATCTTAGAGAACGAAGATTGCTTGAAGATCATGGCATAATCTTTGTTCGACGTCCCAGGATAACACGCCGAGTCTTGCTAAAAGAGTGAAAAAGAGCGATGCGCGAGAAATCGAGAGCTTTTATCAGCAGTACTATGAGCGTTACGTTCGTTCTCTGGACGAGAGGGAGCAAGCAGACAGGTACCCTACTTTCGCTTCCCTTTGCTGCTCTTTGTTGGTGATGCTTGGGGCATTCTTGGACCTGTCATTCATATGTTTGTTTTTTGATTATTGGCAGAGATCAAATCGGGAAAGCTTATCAAACTGCCAGTGTCCTTTTTGAAGTCCTTTGTGCTGTTAACAAGACTGAGAAAGGCGAAGAAGTCGCCCCAGAGGTTCGTCTCCTCCACAATGTGTTGTTTAACCAATTATGCATTCTTTTTCTTTTCCCCCTTGTCGCCTCTGGAATTGTTACGAGAGTATGAAATTGTCTCGGGTTCTTATGCTTGTGGTGGTTCTCTGTGAGCAGATCATTGCTGCTGCCAGAGATGTTCAGGAAAAGACAGAAATTTATGTACCTTATAACATCCTTCCCTTGGATGCCGCTGGTTCTTCACAATGCATCATGCAGCTCGAAGAGGTACTGATCTTAACACTCCAAGAGTCTGTACTGCTAAGTTCCTTTTGATGATATGCGTCTTGTCTTGGTAGTGAACTCTCGGGTGCATTATTCTGCAAGCTTTAAACAGACTAGGAAACCTAAACTTACTGCCTCAACTTTGACAGATTAGAGCAGCTGTGGCAGCCCTGAAGAACACACGAGGTTTGAATTGGCCTTCTGTTGATAAGCAAAAACAGAAAACAGGAGAATTGGATCTACTTGATTGGTTAAGAGTCACGTTTGGGTTTCAGGTAGAACATAAGGCACTATTTCTTTTTTCCTTTTCTTTTGTTCCTCAAGAATCTTAGTATCACCACTTACTATTGCTGTTTTGCAGAGAGACAATGTAAGGAATCAAAGAGAACACTTGATCTTGCTCCTTGCAAATGTTCACATAAGGCTATCGCCGAAGCCAGAACCTCTTACCAAGGTACGGATGCTTCTAGAATTAGATTACCAATCTCTTAAACACCTTCACTAAAGTATGTTAAGCTTGTAATATGACTAATGTTTATACCTGTTTTCTTTGCTTGCTTTCTTGCGCATAGTTTGTACCACATAACCTAGTCATATATTGCTCAACTTCATGGCTGCCCATTAATTTGTTTCATATTGCCTTAAAAAAACCCATCATCACTTAGCTTAAAAAACACCATCATTACCTTAAAATCATTTTTTTCCCCCTCTAAGTCAAAATGTATTGGCCTTCTAGTATGAAACTAAAAGTATGATAAATAGGTTAACTCAAGAGGCTACTTAGCTACATGAAAAAAAACAAAAAACAAAATCTATACAAATGATGGATATTTATTTTTATAACTATAATTCACTAGATTTGCTCAATTTCCTTATGTTTTCCGCTATCTGAATATCGTACTTTGTACTTTGTAGATTTTTTTGTGTATTTTTTTAACACAAAATCTTGATTCTTTGCTAACTATTACTTGAATGACAATGATAAAGCTAACAACTTCAACACCTCTTAGAAAAAAAAAAAAACTTAAGATTCCACATAGGGCTTTCAGCAAGAACCAAACTATTCAGAACTTACTTGCAGGCAATAATATCCATTATATTTAGGAAAAAATCTTTGGGTATCTGCAAAATATAAGAATGTAAATCAGTGGTTCTTTCCAAAATATGATGACTACAAAATTCCAACAGTTGCAGCTAACTGTAGCTGGCATCACCAATAGCAACATAAACTCAATTAACAGTTAAAAAAATTGATAGAAGTTAAATATATACTGAGCAAAGTCAAATAAATTTTAAGGAAGACCTCAGTGGACTTCAACATTAATAAATTGTTTAATCAGAACTGTAAAGGAAATGAGAACTATTAGATTCAGCCATTCAACAATATTTAAACTCTCTCCCCTTTTTTCTAAAAAACTAATAGTTAAACACAAAGTCATGGTATAGAATTTTTCTTATGTTGTTTAGGGTCCAAAGTTAGTCCGATCATCTTTGGGGAGCTTGTTTATGCCCTAGTCACTTCTTGTGTGCTTCTTTGGCTTTTATTCTGATTATTTACCAAAAATGACCCTTGTGTATACTGTTATCATTATGCTATGCTGCCATGATAATGTGTCATCATGTGGCATTCCCTTAACACTGTGTTATTCATATAGCAATATCAAATTATCAATTAGCAAAATTTTCTATGAGGTTAGTTGCCAGTAGTAGGTAAAAATGAATGCCAGTTTCCTCTTGTTCTTCTTTTTCTCCGCAAAAGAATTCTGATTATCTATATGCATCCTAAATTGTCCCCATACAAATTGTATAATACACATCAGTTGTTGAGCAAGTCTTGATTACGCAAACTAGATATCTGATTATCTCCTCACTTCCAATGCAATAATTTTGTTTCATGAAAATTCTAGTTTAGCTGAAGCAATATTCCTGTCACAGTTGGACGAACGTGCTGTGGATGCAGTTATGAACAAAATATTCAAGAACTACAAATCATGGTGTAAATTCTTGGGGAAGAAACATAGCTTACGGTATTTATCATATACTCCCTTCTGTTTCACCTATTAGATTATTGTAAATATATTAGCTGTCTAATACTGTATATATATTCTACAGGCTTGCACAAGGTTTACAACCACAAGAAATTCAGCAGAGAAAGATTCTCTATATGGGTTTGTTTCTCCTTATTTGGGGTGAAGCTGCGAACATTCGCTTTATGCCAGAGTGCTTGTCCTATATATTCCACAATGTGAGTCCTCTATATTGAATTTGCCTTTTTAAACCTTCAACAGCATGATCTTTTTATGTCTTAATTTGTTTGGTTCGTGCTCATGTGAATCATGATGGTATCAGATGGCGTATGAGCTACATGGACTATTGGGAGGCAATGTCAGTGTTGTGACAGGAGAGAATGTTAGGTCTTCATATGGAGGAGATGATGAAGCATTCTTGAAGAAAGTAATCAGTCCAATTTATCGTGTTATAGAAAAGGTTCGGATGAAGGAAAAGACATCATGAGTTGAATAACTAAGTGACATCCTGAGTTGAATAACTAAGTGATGATGTTATATACATGTATTGTTACTCTCCAGGAAGCTCAGAAAAGCAATAATGGAAATGCCCCACATTCAGCTTGGTGCAATTATGATGATCTCAACGAGTACTTCTGGTCTGTGAAGAGATTAGATTCATAAAGAAATAAGCATCGTATAATTTTACTTTTTATTAGTCATTTTGTTCGTGAGCTTGATTGGCATAACTATTAGGTCCACTGATTGCTTTTCTTTGGGCTGGCCCATGAGGGATGATGGAGAGTTCTTCAAATCTATACGGGAATCAAGGTCTGCAGTCCAGGTATTACAAAGACATGGAAAAAAAAACTAAATCATCTGATAGAGTTTTCTAAATATATTGCCACACTGATAAAATTTATTTACAGGGACGTTCATCTAGGAAAGTGCCTAACAAAAGCATGGGGAAGGAAAATTTTGTTGAGACGAGAACATTTTGGAATATTTTTCGAAGTTTTGATCGCATGTGGACATTCTACGCAATTGCACTACAGGTATTATCATGATTATACATTGTTTATTACCATAATCGGGTAATAATCCAATTTTGGAATTTGTTCAGGCAATGATAATTGTGGCTTGGAGTGGTTACCCACTGACACAGATTTTTCAGGAAGATATGTTGTACCCGCTATCTAGCATTTTCATAACAGCAGCAATTTTACGCCTGCTTCAAAGTATGAAGTTTTTGGAACTTTATCTTATACTTCTTTTATATATAGATTTTGTAATTAGTAAAAAGCTTCATTATGAAGTTAATCCTATCTGTTTCATACAAGATTCATGTACATGATATTGATCACACTATTCTTGAACCAAAATGAGAAAAAACTTTTCTAAAGCAATTGATAAAAAAAATTCTGGCTATTTAGCTACCTCTCACCACACAATGATTGGTAGAGATGTTATGCATGAGATGGCTCATGTATATTGTCAATACTTGGTTAGATGAAAGAACCAATTCATTAATTTGTCAGATCTAGGTCCAAAATTCTTAAGCAGAAGGTTATAGTACTCTTAAATAAGTTTATAAATTTCTTTCATTAGCTTGTAACACTATGTGAGACTAGAATGGAATTATCTCCCCAACTTAAAGATTGATGTCATGTCAAGATCTTAAGTCCAGCTCACAATCTAACAATCATCCCTAATCAGCAAAAAATGTGGCCTCTATTTATGTGCATCAGACAACAAGAGTTTTCTACTATCTTACATTGCTTAGGAGTAGGTCTGCTCCAGGAAAACTGTCACTACTTGCTTGCTCAGATGATAATACATATCAATTTTTTTGGTAACCATTAGCCCGAAATGCATAAGTCTAAGGCAGTGATGGCTCACTCATTAAAGATTACAAATCTCGTTCGTTCACCCACAACATTTCATTGTTTGCACAAAAGTGATATAATATATAGTCGCTATTTTTAGTCCATCTCATCTTTAGATGGAGAACCTATTCTAATTTCACTTGACATTCTGATATTCTGACAAATTTGTGTGCCTGGAAACAATCAAACATCATTTTGTTTTAATTAGCATCATTTACTGATTTGCCAGTTTGTATAAGGTTCTTGCAATTCCAATTTTTTTTTTAAAGGGAATATTACAGAAATCATTAGCGTTAACTTTTATTTGATCCATTTTACTGTTCCTAAGATCAAAAACATCATGGTTTCTTATTTGAACTCACTATTTTTTTACAAAAATATTTTTTATTACAGGTATTCTTGATCTAGTTCTTAATTTCCCTGGCTACCACAGATGGAAATTTACTGATGTCTCGAGAAATGTCCTCAAGATATTAGTGAGTCTTGCATGGGCCATAATCCTTCCTCTAAGCTATACAGATTCTACATGGATAAATTTGCCCTGGAATAACATTGGGCATTACCTACATCAGCTAAATGGCATACCACCTCTATATATTGCGGCTGTGCTATTATATTTGTTGCCTAATGTCTTAAATGGATTTTTATTCCTATTTCCTATGCTTCGAAGATGGATGGAGAATTCAGATTGGGGTGTCGTCCGGATGCTCCTATGGTGGTCTCAAGTATGTAGGCACATGTTTTTCCATTTCTTTTTTGTAATTATCTTCTTTGTTCTTAATTAAAGAGGTTGAATGTTATCTAGCTAGAGTTTGGAAAATTAGCCAGATTTAATTCCTATACAAGCTCTCTTTCACTCTCTCTTGATCAGCTAACTCTCCAACTTTTTCTCAGCCAATGATTTATGTTGGGCGTGGTATGCACGAAAGTCAATTTGCACTGTTCAAGTAAGTTTGTATGTAGTTGTTTTTTGCAATATGTTTTTATTTTTTTAATTGGATGTTTTTTCCCTAAAGGTACACATTGTTTTGGGTGTTGCTGCTATCTTCCAAGTTTGCATTTAGTTATTATATGCAGGCAATTTCTCCCTCTTTCTTTTATATTAGTTTTCACACGTCATAGCATAATGCAAGACTAGGATTTGAGAGCATCCTTTCTCTCAACATGTTGCACCATGTGACAGATACAACCTCTTGTGAAGCCCACAAAGGACATTATCAATGTTCATGATATACATTTTGTGTGGCATGAGTTTTTCCCCAATGGTGAGAATGCATAATTCCTGTTTTCTTGGTGCCAAGTTTACACAACACATTATTTTAGATTTAAATTGTTGAAACTGTTCTTCTGCTGCAGCTCGTGGCAACTATGGTGCTATTATTTCACTTTGGGTTCCTGTGGTTTTGGTATGACAATATGGTTCTCTGTGGTCATTGCTAATATTGTGTTTCATAATTCAGTGTATTTAACCTCAAAAAATCATTTATGCTATTTTAACATTTTTTCACAGGTTTATTTCATGGATACTCAAATATGGTATGCAATTTTCTCAACATTATGTGGAGGTTTCTCTGGAGCATTTGGTCGACTTGGAGAGGTATGAATTTTGAAGCATCAATGTTGCTAGTTCAAACACAAAGACACTTGTTGCAATAAAATTTTCAAATATTTCTCACAAGTGAATCTGCAAGAGTTCATCAAGAAGCAAATATCTCATTCATTTCTTAGTGCTACACTCTCATGATACCAGAGCTTCTTTGCTTAACAAATTGATTCACATACATGAGAAATCTCTTCTTCCCCTTCCACGGTTCCACCTCTATCTCTGTTACAATGCCATGTCTTCTTACAAGCAAAGATTACTAGCGACAACTACCTATTGTGGAAGGTGCACCTTTCCCCTCTTCTTCAAACTATGGTCTCCTTGGTGTTGTTGACAACACTTGTGTCTGATTCTAGGCCCTTGGCAAATGAAGATCCAAGTACCAGATGTTCTAATTATTTGATGTCTATGCTATTGTACACCATACACCTTAGCTTACTTAGCAAACCCTGACAAAAGATCTTCTTAGTTTCTTCCTTTTTGGTTCTTTCAAATGTTTGATTCTTGTGTTTCCCCAATCATGGGGAACAATTGATAGTATATTGAACAAATGTGTTTTGACATGTTTATTATTGCAAATTGGTTAAAGTCCTGTGTAAAGTAGATTTATTGCAATTGATTTGAGACATTTGTGTGGGTATTTGTATGCAGCCTTTGCCCATGAACATTATGAACAAACACATGGGCTTCTCATTTGTCTATCACTTTTTTGATTTTTTTGACATATTTTTTTCATGCATTTTTCCATTTTAAATTGTATTTGATGTTGACACTGTTTGAAATTTAATGTATTTACATATTCATAGGTTTTTCTGTGCTTAATAAATTGATTTATTTATAACCTGTTAAGTAGAATAATGACTGATAATGTACGAAGTGTTTATTCTTTCTGTTTAATAGTGATTGATAGTTCGACGCTTGACATATTAAGCTACATGATTTATTTATTTTTTGTTAATTTAACTTATTCTAAGTCTTGCATCTGTTTTCTTGTAGATTCGAACGCTAAGCATGCTGAGATCACGGTTTTATTCATTGCCTGGAGCTTTCAACACATGCCTTGTACCATCTGAGAAAGTTCGTAACAAGGGATTCTCTTTCTCCAAGCGCTTTGCTGAGGTTCTCATTAAACTGTAGAATATATTCTCATATTAGAATTTCAGCTCCTTGTTCTAACACCTATCAATATTAGGCCTCTCCGAATAAGAGAACTGAAGCAGCAAAATTTGCTCAGCTATGGAATGAAGTAATATGTAGCTTCCGGGAGGAAGACCTTATAAGCGATAGGAAAGGCCTCAAACTGACTTATTTGTTTATCTTTTCGCTCAATAATTGTTGGTTTAATTACTTGGAGACTCAATCTAGTTTGGTGATTCAGGGAAATGGATCTTTTGCTAGTTCCTTACTCATCAGATCCCAGCTTGAAGGTAATACAATGGCCACCGTTCCTGCTATCTAGCAAGGTAATTATTGACACTATTATGATGCTTTCTTAGTCTTGTGAGTTTCAAGGTTTCCTCTGTCAATACATGTATTTATTGAGCAGATACCAGTAGCATTGGATACAGCTGCCCAGTTTCAAGCAAAGGATGCTGATCTCTGGAAACGTATCTGTGCTGATGAGTACATGAAATGCGCTGTTATTGAGTGCTATGAGTCCTTTAAGCTTGTCCTTAACCTTCTTGTAGTTGGGGAGAATGAGAAAAGGTTTGATGCAAGCCTTCTGTTACTGGATTTTGATAGACAATCATTTGTTAGCTTTGAGTCTTCTATTTTTCTGATCTTTTCCCTTTTGGTTTTCATACTGATGAAAATTTAAATATAAGTTCTTTTTTTTCGCAGACCTATTTTGTCATGTTTAAATTCATATGAAATTTTCCTTGCTGGATACAGGATTATTGGCATTGTTATTAAAGAAATTGAAGCTAACATTGCAAAGAATACATTTCTTAGCAATTTTAGAATGAGTGCCCTACCAACACTATGTAAGAAGTTTGTGGAGCTTCTGGATATCCTGGTGAGTCATATTATGTAAATCGGTCTCTCTGCTGGTTAGTAGACTGAAAAGGTGGATTATAAACTCTCTCCTTTTCATATTGCAGAAAGAGGGTGATGCAGCTAAACTTGATACGGTTGTATTATTGCTGCAAGACATGCTAGAAGTAGTCTCCCGTGATATGATGGTTAATGAGATCCAGTTAGTACAATATCATACTCAATCTGTAGTTAATTTGGTACTTTTTTGTGGGGAGAAATAAGTCATCTGATTGTCTTTTAACTTCTGATTGTCAACATTGATTTCAGCGAGTTAGTTGAGCTGGGGCATGGTAATAGAGATTCAGTTCCTCGAAGACAACTTTTTGCGGGTACAGGTTCAAAACCTGCAATAGTGTTTCCTCCTGTACTCACCCCACATTGGGAAGAACAGGTGTTTCTCAATAAAATCAGTCTTATGCTAATCATTATATTGATAGAAGCCATTAATTTTATACTTCATTGCAGATTAAACGGCTTTACCTCCTATTGACAGTAAAGGAATCTGCAATTGATGTTCCCACAAACCTTGAAGCTCGTAGAAGAATAGAATTTTTTTCAAATTCTTTATTTATGGACATGCCTCGTGCTCCTAGAGTTCGTAAAATGTTGTCGTTCAGGTATCTACTCAATTTATCAATGCCAAGAAGATGGACTAGTACATGTAATATGCAACTTGTTCATGAAAGTTATCTCTCATCACTTTCATTTAATTTAAAATGTTTTGCAGTGTAATGACTCCATAC
Source organism: Hedychium gardnerianum (assembly GCA_038050645.1). Taxonomy (NCBI): domain Eukaryota; kingdom Viridiplantae; phylum Streptophyta; class Magnoliopsida; order Zingiberales; family Zingiberaceae; genus Hedychium; species Hedychium gardnerianum. Next base: position 4,951,522 of record JBBUKS010000078.1, on the reverse strand, counting down.
TACAGTGAGGAAACTGTCTTTTCAAAAAGTGATCTGGATTTGGAGAATGAAGATGGTATCTCTATAATATTTTACCTGCAAAAGATCTATCCAGGTTTAGTCTCTGCTTCTTTGTAGTTCATTTAAAAATCTATTTTTAGCTATTTCCACTGCTTCTTCTTTGTTGTCTCTGTAGTTACATTAATCTGATTGATATAGATGAATGGAACAATTTTATGGAGAGAATCAATTGCAAACGAGAAAGTGAGGTTTGGTCCAATGAAGAAAATGTTTTGCAGCTTCGTCATTGGGCTTCTCTTAGAGGACAAACACTTTGTAGAACTGGTAAAAAAATTGATCACGTACCTGAAAGTATTATTATCATATAGGACTTTTGACTACTTTGTATTTGTATGGTTGTAGTGAGAGGCATGATGTACTATCGCAGAGCTTTGAAGCTCCAGGCTTTTCTTGACATGGCTCAAGAAAGTGGTTAGTTCTTTTTTCAAAAATTTATTTTTAATATCTGGAAAAAAGATCTTTTGCATGATATTTCATTTTCTCCAATTTTAATTTTCCTTCTGCAGAGATACTTGAGGGTTATAAAGTAGTTACCGATCCAACAGAGGAAGAAAAGAGGAGCCAAAGGTCATTGTGTGCTCAACTTGAGGCTATCGCGGATATGAAATTCACATATGTTGCGACATGCCAAATTTATGGCAATCAGAAACGGTCTGGAGATCGGCGTGCAACAGACATTTTGAACTTGATGGTTAAGTATGTCTTGTTTTTGCACATCAAAATGACAGTTCCTTTACAGAAAGAAAAAGAATGACACGTCTGTGTTTCTTTGCTCATTCTTGTATGTGTGTTACAAACTTACAATTCTATCTAATAAAAATTCCATAAATGTAGCTACCCTTCCCTTCGTGTTGCATATATTGATGAAGTTGAAGAAAGAGATGGCGACAAGGTTCTGAAGGTACACTACTCTGTGCTAGTAAAAGCTGTCGACAACCATGATCAGGTAACAATTTTAGGACAAACTCATCAGCATTATTAACGAAACTCAAGAAATACTGATATATTTTTCTTCTTCCAGGAAATATACAGGATAAAACTACCAGGGCCAGCAAAGATTGGTGAAGGGAAACCAGAAAATCAAAATCATGCAATAATCTTCACTCGTGGTGAAGCTCTTCAGGCCATTGATATGAATCAAGTAATAAAAATCTCTGAATTGGTTAATGATTTTTATATATTTTAGCTTATCAGGATTCTTCTTTTTCTTTTTCCTGTTTTTCCCTTTTTTACGAAAACTTTAGGATAATTATCTAGAGGAGGCATTTAAAATGCGCAATCTTCTGGAAGAATTTAACGAAGACCATGGGCTACGCCAACCTACCATCCTTGGTGTCCGTGAGCATATTTTCACAGGAAGGTAAAATTAAATGATCAGTTCTAAAATTATGTGTTGTTCCTATTGTGTGGACATATGATTGATTTATAGTGCTTTATTTTTATTGCAGTGTTTCATCTTTGGCATGGTTTATGTCAAATCAGGAAACAAGTTTTGTGACAATTGGACAAAGAGTCCTTGCAAGCCCCTTGAAGTAAGTTCATCACTTCCCTTTAAGTTCTTTTTATATGATGTTGATTCATCATATAACATGTTTTCGATCTGTTCTTATATAGACAAAAATCTTCTTTCTTCCTTATCTTTTTATCTGTTTTTCCAGAGTTCGGTTCCATTATGGCCACCCAGATGTGTTTGATAGAATCTTTCACATAACTAGAGGTGGCATCAGTAAGGCATCTCGAGGGATCAATTTAAGTGAAGATATATTTGCTGGTGATGCTACTTGAAAACATTCCACTTAGATCCTGTTGAGCCTTATGGCCATCCTAACTCATATTTCTCCATTATCAGGCTTTAACTCAACCTTAAGGCGTGGAAATATCACCCATCATGAATATATCCAGGTTGGAAAAGGTCGTGATGTTGGACTTAACCAAATCTCCCTGTTCGAAGCAAAAGTGGCTTGTGGCAATGGAGAGCAGATACTTAGCAGAGATATCTATCGTTTGGGGCATCGTTTTGACTTTTTCCGAATGCTGTCATGTTATTTTACAACTGTTGGATTCTACATCAGCTCGATGGTAACGCATGTTCCTTGTTTATGTTTCAGATATATACATTTTATTGCCCATCATCTGTTCATATTCTTCTCTAAAGATATTAATTTATGCTTATTTATTAGCAAAGAATATCACTGCTTAATATTTCTTTATGCTACATGCAGTTGGTTGTGATCATAGTTTATTCCTTTTTGTACGGTAGACTCTACTTGTCACTGAGTGGGATGGAGGATGCTATTATGAAGCAGGCAAGGAAGAGAGGCAATACTGCTTTGGAGTCAGCAATGGCATCTCAGTCAGTGGTTCAATTAGGTTTGCTAATGGCTTTACCAATGATAATGGAGATTGCACTAGAAAGAGGTTTCAGGACCGCCCTTGGTGACTTCATCATAATGCAGCTTCAGCTTTGCTCTGTGTTCTTCACATTCTCCCTAGGAACAAAGTCTCATTACTTTGGAAGAACAGTGCTGCATGGTGGAGCTAAATACAGAGCCACAGGACGAGGATTCGTTGTCCGGCACGTTAAGTTCGCTGAGAATTATAGGATGTATTCAAGGAGCCACTTTGTTAAAGGGTTGGAGCTGATGATAATGCTGATAGTTTATCAAATCTATGGTTCAGTGGCTACTGATTCGATTGCTTATATTCTTCTGACATCATCAATGTGGTTCCTAGTTGGTACATGGCTGTTTGCACCATTCCTTTTCAACCCCTCAGGCTTCGAATGGCAAAAGATAGTGGAAGACTGGGATGACTGGAGCAAATGGATAAACAGTTGGGGTGGAGTTGGGGTGCCAGCAAATAAGAGTTGGGAATCTTGGTGGGATGAAGAACAAGAACATTTGCAGTCAACCGGTTTGTTAGGGAGGTTCTGGGAAATTGTGCTCTCTCTGCGGTTCTTCATTTTCCAATATGGCATTGTGTATCATCTTCATGTTTCAAATGGCGACACAAACATCATAGTAAGTTATTTCAGATACCTCAAGCTCAGTGTTCTAAATTATTTGTCTATGTTTGTGAAACTATTCTGCTTGATATGCATCACAAAACACCCATTAGATGATCCAACATAATGTAATCTTTTGCACATTTTCTGATGTTCCTGCATTGATCAGGTGTACGGATTGTCCTGGTTCGTGATTGCAGCGGTATTTTTGATACTGAAGGTCAGTTGTCTGACTACCAGCTTAGTAGATTCTCTCAATTTGGACAATACTTTCTTTTCCATTTTGCCAAAAATTCTCGTGTGCAGGTGGTGTCGATGGGGAGGAAGAAGTTTAGCGCAGATTTCCAGCTCTTGTTCCGGCTGCTTAAGCTGCTACTTTTCATTGGATTTGTGGGAACTCTGAGCATTCTCTTCATCTTCCTCAATCTTACTGTAGGAGACATCTTTTGCAGCATCCTCGCTTTCATGCCTACTGGTTGGGCTTTGCTTCAGGTGAAGTTTCATCAATTAAGCTTGTTAACTTGCTAATCACTTCTCTTTCATGTAGACTGGAGGATTTTAGAGACTAAATCCTTAAACTTGCTGTTGGTTTTCGTTGTTGGTGGCGGTGCAGATTTCACAGTCACTGAGGCCAGTGGTGAAGGGGCTGGGATTGTGGGGCTCCGTCAAAGCGTTGGCCAGGGGTTATGAGTACGTGATGGGGCTGGTGATCTTCTCACCGGTGGCCGTCCTTGCCTGGTTCCCGTTCGTGTCGGAGTTCCAGACAAGGCTACTGTTCAACCAGGCCTTCAGCCGAGGGCTGCAAATATCACGTATTTTGGCCGGAGGGAAGAAGCACAACTGAGCGGAGCCTGTCGTCCAACTGAGCTGGGCACAACTGTACTCGACTCAGTGCATGTAAAATTCTGTAACTGAAGCTTCCCTTCTTCAATAAACTCGATGAGATTTTTTCTAGTGTTTTCCAAACCCTCATAGATTTTATGAATTTTATCAATGACCCAATTGTGGATGTGACATACCTGCTAAATATTGTTGCTCCAATGAACTGGAACGGCAATAAGAGTACTTTGCCAAAGAGTCGAAGACCACAACACTTATACGACCACAACATGTGACAACTCCTCTAGCAGTAAGGGTATTGATGGCTAATACATAAAATCTGGGAGTCTATTATTCCTATTTAGAAGTTAGATTCTGTTCCTTTTTATATATTGATAATATTTATTTATAATTTATTTCTATAATTTAGAGATTGAATTGTGAAGGGCGTTTGGGATGTATTGTAGGAGATTTATTCTCAAGTAAGAAATGACTTAAAAATATTGGTCATTTAAATAAATCTTCATTAGTATTTTTTGATTTATCTTAATAATTGGTGAAATTTTTTCATAAAATCAAATTAATTAATTTTTTAAAATTAAATACCTAAATAAATAAAAAAAACCTATATTAATGTTCTACCACGAGTTTTTTAATTAAAAAACACATCTATAGCAAAATATACAGCAATTTATAAAGGTGCACCTCAAGTTTCAGATCGTTCAAAAAACACTTCGAACTTTGAGATTCCTCAAAAGATACACATTTTCTCCATTTTATCTCTTGACAAAATTATTTTTTTCTCTCTTTTCTCTTCTCTCTCTTTTGTATGAAATAACTTTTTTTTTTAATTTAATTTTGTTCTCTTCTCTCTACTACGTGCATACAACAACCATTATGATACTTCCTCCCATCCTTTAACCACTTAGCGATCAGTTATAAGTTGACCCCATAATTTATTCATATAACCTGGGGACTTATAAGAGATGTCTGGAATAAACGTAATTATCTTTTGCTACAACAACTATGATGATAATTTTTATAAACCAACACTACAACTTAAACCCTATACCAATACTATCGTGATGTTGGTTTTTAAAAACCAACATCACTATGTTGTTAGTTTTTAAAAACCAACATCACTGTGGTGCTAGATTTTAAAGACCATCACCACGATGGTGTGAGTTTTTAAAGACTAGCATCACAACAATATTGATTTTTAAAGACTAATATCACAGCAGTGTTGGTATGTTAAATTATATATTTTTTATAAAATAATAATAAATAAGGATATATTTGGACACCAGAGCACTGCAGAAATCTATAAAAATTGGAATGGATCTAATCAGAGCTGTTTAGGTCCATCAATGAGTTTTGACCGAAACTCAATGATGGACCTAGGGGATTTAGATTTTTGAAAAGTTGGCATGTAATGGAATAGGGTAATGCAGTGAAAGTATTTATGATGTCCATATCTGATTCTAACATCCCTATAATAAGTTATGAGTATATGTCAATTACCTTAAAGTCATAAACTTTGAAAACTTTCTGATCATTGCTGTTAATGACTTCAAGATGATATTTTTGGACACATATAAACTCTGGGGTACTTTAGAAACTTGTAACATTTGGAATGAGTCTGATCGGAGTTCTCTATGTCCATCAATTGGTTTTGATTGAAACCCCTTAATCTCTCTAAAAAGCCTGTAGCATATAAACTCTGGGGTACTTTAGAAACCTGTAGCATTTGGAATGAGTCTTATCAGAGTTCTCTATGTCCATCAATTGATTTTGATCGAAACCCCTTAATCTCTCTAAAATGCCTTTAAACGATATTTTTTGGGCTTGAAACTGGGCTGTTACGGGTTTCACCCGATAACAAATATAGATATCTGAATGAACTTTTATTCAAATCAAAGAGCGTCTCGTTCTAATATTCGAATCAAAAGTTATGACCTTCGAAAATAAGCATTTGATATATATATATATGCACATAACTTATTGTAGGGATGTTAGAACCAGACATGAACACCATAAATACCTTCACTGCACTACCCTCTTTCATTACATGTCAACTTTTTCACAAATCCAAATCTCCTAAATTCATCAATGAGTTTCAGTCAAAACCTATTGATGAATCAAGAAAACTCAGATCAGACTCATTCTAAATCCTGTGGGTTGATCTGATGCACAGAGATCCAATAGTGCCCTCCACTATTTCCAGACCTTCCTAGCAGTGCTCAAAATAATTTTAAAATTTCAAAACATTGTGGTGTTCGTTTTAAAGGATCAGCACCACTGTAGTGCTGATATTCGAAAACGGAACTTGGTTTCTAAGAAAAACACAACACAATGGTGCTGATATTCCGATACTAGTACTAGTGTCAGTGTAATTTGGCATGCAATCATAACTTCTCACAGGAGACTCAGAATCATGATTTCACAGCATCTCTACCTTCTCCACACTTAGAGCTTCCATCTCATTGTAATTTTTTAAAATTTCAATTCTCCTATGTCCATTAATGGATTTTGTTCAAAACTCATTGATGAACCTAAAGAGTTCAGATCAGACTCATTCCAAGTCTTGTGATTTTCTATAGTACTCCAAAATCCAAGTGTACCCCTAATTATTATTTCCAGCACTGCTCAAAAGGTTTAGAAAATTTCAAACTATGTGCCAACTGATACTAGGGGTGTTAATTCGAGTGGGTTAGGTGGATTCGGGTCGAGTTGAAGATCGGCTAAGAAAAAAAATTTCAACCTAAACCCGACCCGAACTCAACCCGAAAACCCTAAATTCAAACCCGAACACGAACCCAGATAACTCGACCAACCCGAATAACCTGCCTAACTCAATTTTTTTTGTTATTTCCCTTTAATTCTTCACTTTTATCTCAATATTTCATCATTGTATACTAATATTATGCTATTTATGTACATAAAACATCTTAATTTTCAATTTTTTTTTTGATTTAACCTCTAAAAAAACCCCCCAAAACTTAAATTCATGTCATCCCAGGTCAACTCAAACCTGACCCGACCCGAATATAAATCAATCCCAAAACCCCCAACCCGAACCCGAAAATCCTCAACCCGAATCTAATTTTTTCCTGGTCGACTTTGGTCGGTTGGCGGGTTAGGTTCTTTTTTGACACCCCTAAATGACACAGACTCAGAAGTTTGTTTAAGGAGCTCAGACCCAGGATTTCAAGCCATATATACCTTCTATACATTTACCTAAGTTCATCAATGAGTTTCGATCAAAACTCATTGATGAATCTAGAAAACTGAGATCAGACTCATTTTAAATATTATGGGTTGATTTGGTGCATAGGGGTACAAAGATGTCCTTTACTGTTTCCAAACCTCTCCAGTAGTGCTTAAAATGATTTTAAATTTTCAAAACGTTGTGGTCTGGTTTAAAAGGATGATCTTCGTGAACCAATACTAAGTTTCTGAGAAGAACATACCACTGTGGTGCTGGTTTCGTAATACTAGCACCATAATGATGTTGGTTTCATAATACTAGTACCACTATGGTGTTGGTATTCCGATACCCGCACCATAGTGGTGTTGATATTCTGATACCAGTAATAATGTTCGTACAACTTGACACGCAATCATGACTTTTGTAGGAGACTCAGAACTATAATTTCACAATATCTCTACCTTCTCTACACTCAGAGTTTTCATCTCATTGTAATTTTTTAGTATTCTGATTCCCTTAGTCCATCAATAGATTTTGGTCAAAATCTATTGATGGACCTAGAGAGCTCCAATCGGCCACATTCCAAGTACTACATGTTTCTGAAGTATCCCAGAGTTTATATGTATCCAAAAATATCAGCTTGAAGTTATTAACAATAATGATTAAAAAGTTTTTAAAGTTTATGACTTTAAGATAATTGACACATACCCATAACTTATCGTAGGATGTTAGAACTAGACATGAATACCATAAATATTTTCACTGTATTATTCTCTTTCATTACATGTCAGCATTTCAAAAATTTAAATCCCTAAGCCCATCGATAAGTTTCAGTCAAAGTCTATCAAATTAAATTTATTTTAATTTCTATAAATTTATATAGTGCTCTGGAATTTAAATATATTTTTATTTATTATTATTATTTTTTTTAAAAATACACAGTTTAATAACCAACATCATGGTTGTACTGGTATAGGATTTAAACTCAAATGTTGATTTTTAAAAATTAGTACAGTGATTGTTGTATTCATGTGAAAGAGAGAAAAAAGAAAATTTTAATTTAATTTAAATGAAAGGAGAAGAGAAGAAAGTTACTTCATGCAAAAACAGAGAAGAAAGAGAAAAAAAAAAATCAACTTTATTAAAGGGATAAAATGAGAAAAATATATGTCTTTTGGGTAATCTCAAAATTCCACGTACCTTTTCAACAATCTAAAGTTTGAGGGGTACATTTTGGTAAATCGCTGTAAAATATAAGGAAAAACATAATATAGTTTTAATAATATTCATTTGAAGACACCGTGACAACTCGTTGTGTATTTCCAATAAATTAAAAATGGAAATTGCCATAGAATAAATTTACTTTAGGAAAAATTCTCAATCATAAATATTTTTTGTATGTCCACTCCTCGTAAATATTTTTTTTACGTCCACTCCTCGTAACGAGGAAATCTTATTTTATTCTTCCTAAATTTTTTTACTCCTAATACATTAATTTATAAATTTATCCCAATTAAATTCCTTATAAATAAAAAACACTGAATAATAATTAAAAAAATAAAATAATAAAATAATTTGTAGAGATTTTTAATCCATGTTATCATTAATTTAGTGGACACTAAAATATAATAAATCATCATCAAATTACATAGAATAAAATTTTACATGATCAGTTGAAAATTGAGAAATCAATTTTTTTTAATAATAATGAATAATAAACAAATAATGATGGTAAAAAGGTGAAACGCTCGCTCCAGCACTCCCGTCAGTCCGTCTTAGGATCAACATGAAAGAAATAAATCACGAGGGCTAATCTAGCTAGTCCGAACAATGACTAGTACATAAATGAAACAGGAACCTGACTACTAATTAGGATTTGATCTCAAACCTAATGAATCAATGAATCCTGGAAATAAAATAAAATATGATTAATTGATCAAAAAATTATAAAAAGTGAAGAAATTTATTATTTTTAAGATGATTGATTGACTTCGATTCGGTCTCTTTCGTCGTTTATTTTAGTTTTTCGTCGATGGATTTAATGGGTCGATGAATTTTAGTGATCAAGGTTTTATATTAGCGTCGGTGGAGATTGATTTTTTTTTTAAAAGATAGGAGAAAGAAAAAGAAATTAACAGAGTAAATTTATAAATTGATGTATTAGAAAATAAAAAAAATAAATTAGAAAGTATAAAATAAGATTTTTTAATAGAGAGGGGACATAAAAAAAATGTTTATAGTTATGAATTTTTTTATAATTTACCGAATACTGGGGATTTCGTAATATAAAAACTGATGTCAAATATTATTCGAACCAAAAGAATCAAGTCGGATTAAATATCACGACCCGGCGTTCGCTCTACTTAAGGGGCCAAAATTGGGGGCGATCTTATCGCACCTCCCGTCTTTCTTTTCGATTTTACCGAGGTTACCGATCGAAATCCTTCTCTTCTTTTCTATTCTTATCGTCCTTGTTCAGGAATGTGATTCGATCCTTTTTTTCCCCTCATCAGATCGAATGGCTTCGAACGTAGCATCAGTCGCTAGCTCTGCGCCATCTGCCTCCTTAGTGTCCCTTCGGGGGAAACCCAAGGTTTAGGTTTTCGATTCTCTTGTTGCTTTTTTTTTTCTGGATTGGAGTTCGCTATTTGATTTTCTTGAGATCAAGTTTTGTGCTGGTTGCTGAATCGCTTCGCTTTTTCAGCAGCGGATTGGATTCGGAAAGAAACATGCGAATCTCCTTTTCAAGGGGAAGGTATGATCATTTTCTCTTTGATCTCACCAGGTTGCCTATTGCAGCTTAAATTCTGGATTAAGTTCCACTTGTAGTTAGCTTTTTTGTGAGCATGTCACTGTCAACTGATTCTTGTTGCCTTGTCCTCTCACGACGATTTGGACTAATTTGGAGAGGTTGATATATACTCAAAGAAACATATACATTTTTAGGAAAAATAACTATGTATGTTTGGTAATGACATGCAATGTGAGGATCTTGTATATTTGTCTAAGATGGTACAAGTAAAAAACGGCGTACTAGAGTCAGTCAATTCCTAATGGTATTTGCTTAAGTTCATGAAAGCTTTCCTGCTTAACTTACTTGACTGTTCTCTGTGATACGCACATGTCTTTCTTGGACTTGGGCAAACAATCTTATCATGATTTATTCAAGATGCTGACAGCTATTTCTTCATTTATCAAGCATTACAAAATTTTAATTTTGCATGAACCTACTGAATATATTTGTTGAGCAATACTGCTAATAGGTCTATGCCTCCTTTGGTAGTTTTTCAAGCTTTCATCTCAGAATGCTGCTAGACATAAATTAAGGCCAGATGTATTTGCAATTTATACTCACTGTGCATGACATTATGTGCTTTCTTAATTGGACTGTGTTTATTTAAAAAACTGATGACCTATTGGCACTGCTTGCCTTTATATTATTGTTCTCAATAAGGGAAAGTACCCCCACAAAGAAGTTAGAAATTTTGCCAACATTACGTGTGCTATTCTTCTAGTTAACCTTTTTCACTCATTTTGAAGCCACCATGTACTTTGTGTTTGCTGATCTGAATATGATACAACTACTTGTGATAGATTAGAATGGTGCATGCTGAAACAACGTGTTCTCAATGTTATAATTACTTTTACCAGCCTGAGGAAGTGTGGCATAAGTGAAACTTGGAATATTCAGAATTTAAGGACTTCAGAAATGAAACAATTTGTTTCAACAGCTTGCAGTTGACATTAGAAAAGATCGTGAATTGAAATTTTTATAAAAACATCAGAAACTAGAAGAGTATCTCTTTTGGTCCTCAGATTCAATAGTCACTTTTACCCTTGGTATTAATACATACTGTACCAGGAACATAATAGTCAACTTTTTAAAATTTCAGGTTTTCACACGAGTCAGTATGGCTGTCGCAGTTAATTCTTCTCACTTTGAGGGTGTTACCATGGCTCCTCCTGATCCTATCCTTGGGGTTTCTGAGGCATTCAGAGCTGACACAAGTGATCTGAAACTTAACCTTGGTGTTGGAGCTTACAGGACAGAAGAACTTCAACCCTATGTGCTAAATGTAGTTAAGAAGGTAAAAATTGTTGCTTAATAATTTGCATTAGTTTCTTTTCTGATGTATTATAAACGCATCCTATAAAGTGCTGTTTTCTCACTGATCTTTGTGTTATCAATTATAAATTGGAGATCGTTCAGTCATTACTTAAATTTAGTGACTAAAAAGTACATATTGCCATTTCACCTCATAGGTAGAAAAGCTAATGCTGGAAGGAGGAGAAAACAAGGAGGTACATTTTTTTTTGTCTAATTCAATTTTCTTGGGATAGAGCCCAATGACGTAAAAGGATCCATATAGCCGACCCCACATAGTGAGATAAGGCTTGGTTGTTGTTGTTGTTGTA
>JBBUKS010000078.1:4924762-4939297 GCA_038050645.1 Hedychium gardnerianum | reverse complement strand
TGCCCCAGTCGATTCACAAGCCTTTTGTTTACTCGACAAATAGCTTCCAATCGATTGGAACTGCCCCAATCGATTGGTAAGGCTTGAATCGATTGCCCCAGTCGATTCACAAGCCTTTTGTTTACTCGACAAATAGCTTCCAATCGATTGGAACTGCCCCAATCGATTGGTAAGGCTTGAATCGATTGCCCCAGTCGATTCACAAGCCTTTTGTTTACTCGACAAATAGCTTCCAATCGATTGGAACTGCCCCAATCGATTGGGAAGGCTTCTGTTTGCGAGAAAGCTTCTGCCAATCAATTGGGCCTAAACCCCAATCGATTCTACAGCAACATCTCTTTTCGCGATTTTGGTTTGCTCCAATCAAGTCAATTGATTGACACAAGCCTTAATCGATTAGCTTCTCAGGCCAATTGATTAACTTATGCCCAAAATTTGAAATTCGAGTTTAGGGTTTACTAATCTATTGGAAAAAAGTATCAATCGACTAGTAATTCTAAATTTAGCCTTTTTCAGCCTGAATTCGGGTCTTGTCTGGTATCTGATTGACCTCAACCTATTAGGACTTCCTCTATCCAACATCAAGTCATCTGTGACCTGTTGGGACTTTTCATTGCCCAATATCTAGTCAACCTAGACCTATTGGGACTTCTTCATCAAGTATTCGATCAACCTTTGACCTACTTGGACTTTCTTTCTTATGTTAAGTGTTCAGCTCCCAGCTAAGCCAACTTGAACTTGACCTAGTTTCCAACTAGGTTTGCCTAGCCCCACTAGAACTTCTCTCACATACCAAGTGTTCAGCTCCCAACTAGCCCACCTTGGATTTAATCTAATTCCTAACTAGGTTTGCCTAGTCCCACTAAGACTTCTCTTGTGCCAAGTATTTAGCTTTCAGCTAACACACCTTCGACTTAACCTCGTTCCCAACTAGATTTGTTTGGTTCCCAACTAGAACTTCCTTTTACTTGGTCCCACTATGACTTACATCATTTTCAAATATCCGGTTAATCTTTGACTTACTTGACTTCATACAAACATATTGATCAAATATCTAAACATAAGCTTGATCCATCCTAAGCTTGGTCAACCTAGTCAACCTTTGACCCGGGGACAATTGCACCAACAGAACGTCAAGTGCTCGGTAACGCAGATTCCAAGTGGTCCGGGAGTGAAGCCAAGTACTCGGGAAGTGACTCGAGTACGAGTGGGATGTCGCGTGGCGAAGGCCGAGTGCTCGAGAGTGCAGACCAACTAGTCTGAGAGTGAAGCCAAGTGCTCGGGAAATGACCCAAGTACTAGTGGGATGTCTCGGGACGAAGGTCGAGTGCTCAGGAGCAGAGATCAACATGTCAGGAATAAAGCCAAGTATTTGAAAAATGACCCGAGTCTGAATGGGATGTCGTAAGACGAAGACAAAGTGCTCGGGAGTAGAAACTGACATATTAGGAGTGAAGCCGAGTGCTCAGGAAATGACCCGAGTCCGAGTGAGATGCTGCGAGACAAAAGCAAAGACCGACATATTAGGAGTGAAGCCGAGTGCCCGGGAAGTGACCTGAGTCCATGTGAGAGCTGGACGAACGCCAAGTGCTCAGGAAAAGAGACTGGCGGGTCGGAAAGCGAGGCCAAATGCTCTGGAGTAACTCCAAATATCATCATACGTCTCTCCTCCAAATTAGACTGGTCGAAGATGATCAACTCGGCAATGAGAAGCCCGAGATGTCATCACTTTCTAACATAGATCTCTATTGCAACGGTAGAGCACTGGATTGAGACACTGATAGGTATTATACTTTTCTCTCTGCTATTTTATATGACAAAAGTGAAATTATTATTTTGACGCCCTTCTAAGATGATCTTATACTTTTTAAAATGGATAAATTATGGAAGACTTTGCTAACAACAGTAATATAGAATGTATATAGAGGGTGAGGCAACTAGTAACAGCACATTCTACGTTCTTGGATTGTAACATCCATGTATGAATCATATGCGCCTGCGCCAGTCCGTGGGGATCCTCTCTCCTACTTTCGATCTGTGTCAATGTCGATGTTGGCCGTTCTCTCTTTTACTCCTTTGTTCGTGCCGATATTGATGCAGTTACACACGTTTTTAAGAAAGTGGAACGAAAAAAATCGCAACCGTGTCCACCTGTACAACCTGTTATAATACTTTGCATATATGTTTCAATCAATCAAAGTTAAGTAGTATTTGATTATAAAAAAGTTGTTGTATTTCAATCAGAATGATTGAAACTTTGAGGCAGTTGAAGCAGTCGATGCATTCGGTTTTAAACATATATACAAAACAATATAGATGGGAAAGAAGGAAGGCTGAAAAAAAATGAAGACCGGGTCATATCTTTTTCAAGATTAGGAGCCTAAAAATTGCATGCATTAGCTAATCTGTTCTCCCCAATAACACCCAAAAAACATAGAGATGCCAGACAGAATGGCCAAGGAAGAGTAGTAGGAGTTCGTCCTTAATTCCTACCTCCTCTTCCATGTTCCCAATTCCCTTCCATCCATCCATCATTCATTTCTCTCTATTTCTCGCATGTTTCTAGTTGATCATCATCCCCAACAATTCATCTCATTCTCCTCCTCTGATCTCCACATGATATCCCTCAATCGAGGCATCGGCAACGGCTGACCCTGCGACGACCCCAATGTGTTTCTGAATTGGATGTCATTCGACGAGCCACCATCAGACGACATGACTAAATCCAGATTCCTTGACGACTCTGCCAGGAATGATAAAAAGAAAAAAGTATGTCATTTCTCTTTTATTTTTCATTTTTCTCTCATTTTGATCAATCGATCTTTCATTTCTTGTTTATTATTTTTTCGGTTTGGTTGGTAGTCTATTTTACCAAGCATTTTCAGTAGAAAAGGGAAAACTAAGAGAAACTCCGACGGTGACCTCCCAAGAACAGAGATCGTCTTCGGTAAATAACCTTTTTTTTCTTCTAAAATTTGACTTAATTTGGTATTCTGTTTTTTCATCCTACTTAAATTTGTTGGGTTTTGGAAATCAAAAGACTTGGAGAACAGCTACATCTCAAGGAGAAGTTTTCCGGAGGCGTACCCTGTTGCAAGAAAAAGTTTATCAGGTGGCTAATGTGAAACCATGCATGCTTTTGATGGATTCAACTTTGAATCAGAATCTATAAACTCATCATGGATTTCTCTAAACTTTAGGCAGACGCACAAGCTCGAGAATAGAAGGGCTCAACCTATCTATTTTGGAGAGGCACAGAAGGAGAGCTATTGTTCATCGAAATGAGGAGCACAGTATATTTGTGGGGACATGGAATGTAGGAGGAAGGTCTCCAAACAATGACCTCAACCTTGAAGACTTTCTCCACTTAGAAGGATCCTCTGACATCTACGTTCTTGGGTAATTATTCATTCAACTATCATTTTTATTTAGTGAACAATGAATTTGATTGATTGCTATAATGTCTTTGATTTGTCAGGTTTCAGGAAATAGTTCCTTTGAATGCAGGGAACGTGTTGGTGATCGAGGACAACGAGCCCGCCGCCAAATGGCTGGCGCTCATCGGCCAGTCACTCAATAACAAAACTAGATACGATAACAAGGAGATCTCCAAGTCGAGCAGTGGCCTCTTCTTCCAGAAGCCATCGCTGAAGGTCCTCAGCAAAAACTACCGCACCACTGGCGCCGCACTGGTCAAGGCCTGCAACTGCAGGTACGAGCCCGACGACGCAGGGGGGCGGATGGAGAGGAAGATGAGTGAGTACTTCATCGACGACTCGGGCTCTGACGACGAGTTCGGATGCTACTCGACGTCGTCCCAGTTGGTGTGGCCGGAAGTCCGAGGCACCGCCGGCCAAGCGGATTACTGCCTCATCGCGAGCAAGCAAATGGTGGGCATTTTCCTGTCGGTGTGGGTGAGGAACGAGCTGGCGCAGCACATCGGCCACCTCCGGGTCGACACCGTCGGCAGAGGAATCATGGGATGCCTCGGGAACAAGGTGCAAATTGGAGCTTTTGTAACTGATAAGCTGCTTAATTGAAGGATAGCTGAAGCTCATTAATTAAAACAGGGATGCGTTGCACTGAGCATGTCGTTGCACCGAACGACCTTTTGCTTTGTGTGCAGCCACTTGACTTCCGGCGAGAAAGAGGGCGACGAGCTGAAGAGGAACGCCGACGTCGCCGACATCCTTAAGAGCGCGCAGTTCCCCAAAATTTGCAAGATCCCCGGAAGTCGAAAAATGCCCGAGAAAATCCTCGATCATGAGTACGTAAATTCAATTCATTAATCCTTTTCAACTCGAATTTTTCATCGTCGGAGCGAATGTTTTTTTTGTTTTTTAATCAATGAACGTATGAAGTCGCGTTGTATGGTTTGGTGACTTGAACTACCGGATTGCACTGCGCTATGAGGACGCAAGAACACTGCTCGAGGATAATAATTGGGATGCTCTGCTAGGAAGGGATCAGGTAATAGGACTAAATTGGATTAATAAGTTCTTGAAACAAATACAATCAGTAATTCTTGTTCTTGATAAACTGATCGCAGCTGAAGATGGAGAGAGAAGCAGGAAAGGTGTTTGATGGATGGAAGGAGGGCAAGATCTACTTTGCTCCTACTTACAAGTATGCGCAAAACTCCGATGCCTACTCAGGGGAGACCACCAAATCCAAGAAGAAGCGTAGAACACCGGCATGGTATTTGAAAAATAGAGAAAAAAAAAGTGATTAAAAATAACGAAATGCAAGTAAATAATTGAGAGTTATGTAATAATTAATTTTAAAATATAGGTGCGATAGGATCCTGTGGCATGGGAATGGCATAGAGCAGCTGCAATACACGAGAGGGGAGTCGAGATTCTCCGATCACAGGCCGGTTTGTGCAGTGTTCAGGGCTCAGGTGGAGGCTAGCAGCAAAGGCGGCGGCGGCGCCGCCTTATGCCGAAAGGGATATTCCGGTGTCTACTCGAGGATGCCTCTCCACGGTATCATACCACGAAGACACAGCTTCTACGAGTGCTAGGAAACCAACGCTTTATGCGAATTATGTTTTATGCGGAGATTAATTAACAACTGTGGTTGGTTGCTCTCTCGGTGTTATCCATACTGAATATAATATTAGAACCCCAATTAATTAATATTTGTCCATTTCTTGTATCAGAGATGAATTATTGTTTACTCCGAAAATTATAACTATGAAGGATTTTTGTTTTTTTTTAAAAAAAAAAAGTAAACAAATTTGGAGAAGCAAAATATTTTTATTGCATCAAAAAATTGAAACTATAGCTCTATTTATATAGGTATTTAAATGAAAATAATTACAAGTTAAATATTATTTTTAGAAAAAATAAATTTATTTACTTCTAACAACTCACGCTCCTTGCAAAAAATTAAAAATTTCATGAGCTTGACTTTACTAAGGCAAATCTTAACCATGTCAATTATCCTTCTAAGTTTTTTTTCTCACTCCTATAGAACTATGGCACAATCTCCACTTTACTAAGTTTTAATATCAATGTGTTTGTTCCGTTTATGAAATATTAAATTTTTGGCTAGTAATTAAGATTATTATCTTATTTTTATAATTGATCACTCTTGTTTGTGATGTAAATTAGATTGTGGCATATGCAATGGGAATTTCTTGCTTTGGATGACATTTTTTATGTTTTATTTGATGTCTCCTTCTCTTGCACTATCTACATAATTAAGAATCCTTCTTACATTGATTTCTTAGGTGTCCTATCTCATGGCATTTAAAATAGAGACCTATTTCTATTTGCAAGAAGAATTGTATAAAAAGTTTTTTCAGCCAGAAGCACAAAAAAAATTTCATCAAGATTAAGATTACTTGATCTATTTAAAATAATGACACCAACATGTTTGACATGTTTCAGGCTCAAGTCACATCTTTATTAGAAATTGTCTGAAACAAAATTGTTGTTTCAATCATATTCATTTTCTTTATCTCTAGTTCAACTTGAGAAATCTTTTATCAGATGCCTTCTAATCATTAGGGTTTATCTCTAGTTCAACTTGAATTGAAATAGTCTTATTACTTTACTTGTAGATGCCTTCTAATAATTCATTTTGTTGCAGCGTAGCAGCAAGTTATGAACTTTTAACGTCTATCAAACTTCCTCCATTGATAATGATAATCAATCTGTAGGCGTATCTGAGAAATAAAGTCATAGCTACCAAAGAGTCAAATTTGGACGATAATTCTGCATAGTTCTTAGCTATTATTCTCGCTGGGAAGAGCTAAACAGAGTAGTCAAGGTACACATTGTTCGGACCAAACATAGAACAGTCTGTAATCTTTGATGAAAAATGTTGAGTCCTGAGCGGAAACTCGATGCGATGACGTTAACATCTAACGCAAGGCGTGTCCTTATCCTTCTGATTGATTTATGGATGTGCATCCCCTGTTCCAACCAAAGCTTAATTAATCAAAGCCAGTTCTAGCCAAGAATATGCAAACAGGAAACGAAGGACAAAATTGGCCGTGTCACAATCGAGGTATTAGATACGTTCGAGGACTGATATTTTCAACAGACACTCTAAATGACATGAATTCTGATATAATCAAGAAGAATATTTCGTAATCCACTGGTCTTCAAATCTTGTTTTACTTCTGATAAATAATCTTTCCAAGCTTGAAGAAAAGATAATTCAGAAATTCCTGGACTTGTTTTAACTCAACCAAAGCTGGAATCAGAGATTATATAAGCAGTGCCACGATTCCATCTCTTTCTTTCAACACCCTTCTTTCAAGATGAAGCAACATTCCACCTTCCCAAAGCAATCCATGCAGTCTACTCTTTGGCGTTTCCAGCTGTTCCTGCTGCTCCTCTTAGCGCACGGTCATGTTGTGGCTGGAGAGGGCCGGTTCAGCGAACTGTCCATAGTACTCTTCGCCATCGTCAACATCTTCGTGCTGCTGATTTTGCTTTTGAGTATCCGCCAATTCTGCAGGAAGCTACATGAGCGTGAGAAAGTGAAGGAGAAGTCCATCGAAGTGGTGGAGGAAGGGGAAGCCAAGTTCTTCCAGGCTAGCGATCATGTAAGTAGTGCAGAGAGTGACAAGAAGGACGCGGTGATGGTTCAGGAGCCAGGGAAGATAACGTTCACCAAAGGTTTGGGCGATTTCAATCTCACCGATCTCTTTCAAGGGTCGGCAGAGGGGTTGGGAAAGGGAGGATTCGGAAGCTGCTACAAGACGAAGCTGGAGAACGACAAGACGGTGGTGGTGAAGAGACTAAGGGACCTTGGACCAGTAACCATGGAAGAGTTCATGAAGTATATGAGACTGCTATCTTCCATGGAGCATCCAAATATATTGTCTCTGCTTGGTTACTACTATTCCACTAGTGAGAAGCTGATGATCTCCAACTACGCAAGCAATGGCAACCTATTCCATCGCATCCACGGTAAGATTAGAACACCATTGGCATGCCATTTCTCTTTGATTTATTCAGAGTTGATTTAAAAATTTGTTGAAATTCAATTGAATAGGAAGAGGCGCCATAGGAAGAGGCGCCGACAGAAGTCCATTTACCTGGGCCTCAAGATTGAAAGTAGCATATGGAGTGGCCCAAGCAATGGAGTTCCTGCACAGGAAGATGAATGGGGCAGCCATTGTTCCCCATGGTAACTTGAAGACATCAAACGTTCTTCTCGGTGAGAATGACAAGCCACTGATTTGTGACTATGGCCTTCTGCCTCTGGTGTCCCCGTCCCTTGCGGTACATAGGATGGTGTGCTACAGGTCGCCGGATCACCAGCATAACCGAATGGTGTCGAAGAAGACGGACGTGTGGAGCTACGGTTGCCTCCTCCTCGAGCTGATGACCGGAAGGATCTCGATGAACTCTAAGCTGGGCGGCATCCATGGCATCCATCTCTGCCATTGGGTTAACCGAGCAGTGCGCGAGGAGTGGACGGCTGAGGTGTTCGACAACGAGATCCTGAAGAATAAGAGGGAGTCCGATGGAATGATCAAGTTGCTGAAGCTTGCTCTGTGGTGCTGCGAATGGTCGCCGGAGAAGAGGCCGGACATGGGAGAAGTTGTGGCTGAGGTTGGGATAATAATGGCGGGCGGGTTGGATCCAGAGAGCGACTCGTCGTATATCGAATCAGTTTAATTTGTTGCGTTGAAATCCTTGTTCATCATGAATCATAGCTGTAGATAACAGATGAGAAGCATCCACTGTAATAATATGCAATAATGCAACCGGTGAGATACTCTTGTATGATCAATTGTGGTATGTAGTATGCTCTTGCGGGCTTAGAAAGCAGGTCATCTGGACTTGATTTATCGGGTGAATTTTTTTTATTTTTTTATTTTTTGTAGGATTAGATCGATGATATCGAAATTAATGAAAGAATAAATATCGAGTATCAATTAAAAAAAACACGATATGTAATAGTAAAAGTAATAATTGTTGCCTCAGACATGAAAGAAATTTGATGTGTTAAAGATGACTCCAATTCTGACTACGCTTGGCCCATGGGTCATGCCAAGCCTGAGCCTGAGCCTGAACTGGCTTGTGTAGGCCTGCGGCCTGCCTGAACCCGCAAGCATGGCGTTACTCAGGACCGTCAGCACTAAACCTTCACGCCAGCTGAGATCATCTATGACGGTGGGACTCAGCTGAGTCAGCATAGTGACAAGACCCAGAGTCGCTTTGACTTGTGCTTAAATTTTGGAGGATAATCAAAAGAGACCTTTTTTGCTACTTGCATCAAACCACTCGCTCCACCACCGTGCTGATATTTCACTTTCATATACCACAGCGAATTGAATATATTCCACATTCCTTTTTTTTCTTCTGTGAAATTCTCTTAATTTACGTTTCCAATATTACAGATGTTAGTATTAATTCATTTTTCTACTAGCAAGCGTTGGAATGGAACTCCTCCAACAATTCTCGAGTTCCACTGGACTGGCGGCACAGCTTTCGCCTACCAAGTCAAATACATGCATCCAATAGTCTAACGAAAAGTGTAAGTCAACATTGGCGACGAGGAGTATCCGCAGGGGCACATGAAAGGAGGCGTCGCGCATCTCAAAGCGGAGGGACTGGTCCATCGAGCCGTTGGTTGACGAAGTCGACGTGGGTTTTATTTGTTCCTCTGTAGGAACAGAGGAATAAGCTGATGATTGGAGACATAAAGAACTTGAGGAGACATGATGATGATAAATTCTCAAAAAAAGTGAAATATCATGTGCTTATCAAATTCTCCTCGCTCTTTGAGGAGAATCTGGCTATGCCTTGCTGACCTTACATTTTTCAGGGAATCAAAGTTTTGATTTGATTTGATTTAATTTAATTCTTTTATTTATTTATTTTCTTCGCTCCAAATGAACGATGACTTGTTGAAATTTCGCAAAAGAACAATTGAGTTTTGTAAAAACAATTCCAATATTTCAAAATACTCAAACAAGATTCTCGGTCTGAAAAATTCCAATCATTAAGTGATATTATTGATGATTTTGGACAACGCGCGGAGAAAGGAAACATTCAATCAAATCAAAATCATTGCTGAACATGTAGCCACTTAAGGAACCACGAGATCTTAATTTTATATGTCATTTAAATACTGATCACAAAATCTAGTGTTCAACTGTCTTTTATCGGTTTTTATCTGTTAATTTATTTTCAAATATTAATGAAGATATTTGACCGAGAAAAAAAAATAATACACGGAAAGAACAAAAATATATATATATTAGAAATAATGCGACTGATCGCCATCCGAATCAGCTGTTTGGGTTCGAGCGCAGACGCAGTGAGGCGGAGGTTCCCAGAAGTTAACACGTGCACATGCAATGTGGGACCGGCGAGGTCGGACGTACAGTGCGGGTCTCCAACGGACCCTCCCCTCCCTCGAGGGCGTCCGGCCCTGGGGTCCTCCTCCTCCTCCTTGACTCCTCCCTCCATCTCCACTTATAAATCTTCGCCTCCCCCTCTCCGTCACCTCCACCCCGACCTCTGCACCGCAAGATTAGATTTTTATCGGATAGGGAAGTGAAAGATAGTGTCTTTCCTTCTCCTTCTCGATCGCCACTTCGACTCCGTCGCATCGAACGTTAGCGATGACGAAGCAGAATGTCGTGCCGGCCGAGAAAGTGGCGGTCATCGCCGTGGCAGCGGTGGCCGGCTCGTCCCCAATGTTACCTTATCCGCCACCTCGCGCTGCAAGCCGGATGAAGTACCTCTCCCAGCTGGAGCTCGGCGGCTGCGTGATCAACTCGTGGATGGAGTCCATGAAGGCCTCTTCCCCCACTCACGCCAAGGCGGTGGTCGCCTTGGCTGCTCCCAAGGACACTACCGTCGATGACGAGCAGTCAGCGTGGGTGGTGAGCTGTGTTCAGTGATCCTTCGAGCTTCCTGTTTATCACACCCGTGCGTCCTGCTCGTCACTAATTACTCTGTTTTGGTAGATGCGGCATCCTTCGGCGCTGAGCAAGTTCGAGCAGATCATGAGAGACTCCAAGGGGAAGAGGATCGTCATGTTTTTGGATTATGATGGAACGCTGTCACCCATCGTCGACGACCCCGATTCCGCCTTCATGTCGACCGCGGTGAGCCCTTTGTGTTTCTTCTTATCTATCCTCTTCCCCTGTTTCCTCCTCCCGTAAAAGATTCGATTTTGATTTTTTTTTCTCTATTTTTGGATATTAGATGAGAGCAGCACTCAAGAACGTCGCTAGGTACTTCCCCACCGCCATCGTTAGCGGGCGACGCCTCGACAAGGTACATTTCGATGACCAATCTGGCCACTGCGCCGCTACTCTCTCTCTCTCTCTCAACTTTGTTACTACAACGGCTTTAGGTGATCGACTTCGTGAAGCTCGCCGGGCTATACTACGCTGGCAGCCACGGCATGGACATCAAAGGCCCCGCAAAGCCTCGTCATAACAAAGCCAGGGTAAGCTAGTTCGGCATCGAACTCTCACATTTCTTATTCAGACAATTTTCTCCTTGGTGCTTTATCCTCGCCTCTCACTTTGGGTGTTTCAGGCTGCGAAACCAGTCCTCTTTCAACCAGCATGTGAGTTCCTCCCAATGATAGATGCGGTTCGTCTCCCTTCTCTCTTCTTCTCATGCATCAATCCATCCTCGTCGAAACTAACACACCACCTCTTCCTCAGGTTTACAGATCACTGCTGGAGAGAACCAAGTCCACTCCCGGCGCCAGGGTGGAGAACAACAAGTTCTGCGTATCTGTCCACTTCAGATGCGTGGATGAAAAGGTTGGATTTTGCGTCGAATTTGGCACCGACATCCTACCTCATGCAAGAAATGGACAAAATTTTTCCTTTTTCAGGTTTTCGAATTCTTTTATTTTTTATCCGCGTCTATTGGTGCAGGGATGGAGTGCATTATTCGAGCAAGTGAGGTCTGTGTTGAAGGAGTACCCCAAACTGCGTCTCACGCAAGGAAGAAAGGTGTGATTTTGTTTGGCTGCGAGAGCATAGCACGTTGCCGCCTTGCTATTATATGACTGTGACACGATTTATTGGTGGCCTCATCTGTAGGTATTGGAGATTCGTCCCACTATTAAGTGGGACAAAGGCAAGGCATTGGAATTTCTATTGGAATCATTTGGTATGCTCACAAGCATGCGTGAACATCACATCACATTCAACAATTTGGTTCAGTCTCAGATTAATTCCAAAACCATCGTTATTAATTTCTAAACAATCTTCTTTTCGCTCACAGGATATGCTGACTGCAAGGATGTACTGCCGGTTTATATCGGCGATGATCGCACCGATGAAGATGCATTCAAGGTGAGCTTCATGGAAGAAGTTGTACTAGTTTACGAGCTAATTTCAATAACTAGTGGTGTAAACATCTAACAACTTTTTCTCTGCAATAGGTTTTGAGGGACAGAGGACAAGGTTTTGGGATCCTGGTTTCAAAGTTTCCCAAGGAGACAAACGCCACGTATTCCCTCCTAGAGCCATCTGAGGCAAGTGCACTTCATCTCAAGGGATCATTTGATAGCAACAGTGATGTGCCAAGTCGCTTAAATCACTCATCATGATGTGTTTGTACAGGTTAAGGACTTCTTGGTGAGGCTCGTCGAGTGGAAGCGCTTGTCGACGAAGGCTCGACTTTGTAAATAGGGTTAGAAGTTGCCCTGTGAAAACTTTAGGGGCATGAATTAGGGTGTGTATCACTCGGGAAGTTGAGCACACCTCTTAGAGAGGTGGAATCCTGTAATTAGATCTGTTGGCATTCAAGAAACAAGGAACAACAATTGTTTTCTCTGCAAAGAATTGCTTCTGGTTGTTGGATATTCTTCTAGTTTGGTGCCTAATTATATTGATATGTTTCACAATTACTTGTTTAAACTCGGCTAAGATCCTTAATTACCTTTTGCGGACTACAATCACTAAGTTTAGTAAACTAATTGCCAAGTGATGCACGATGACATGAGTTGGTTTTCCTCGATCCAATGCAGCTCCATGGTCCCAACATATTACCAGATTTCTAATGCTTATGTGAATATACTTGTGCTTGATGGTGTTCCATATTCCTCATCACTCCATATCTAGAATTAATGCTTCCTGCCCGCAATTAACTTTACAAACAGTCTTTGAAATGAGAATGTAAAGTCATAAGCAGACTTAAATTCTCCAGAAACTGAAGTCTGTAAACTGCAACTGAGTATGATCAATTTTTCCATCTCACCTATCATCAATGATCACATTGTTTCAGAGTTTCCACTGGCTTTGCTGCGAACAAGGTCACTGACGCTAACATATTCTTTTTAGTGATCTAAGAATTGGAAGGATTCTGAGCATGAGTGAAACAGAGATCCATGTTCTGAAGACCTATTCATGGAAGGTTAAAAATAAAAGTGTGTCAGCTAATAATTTGTGCTTTCTGTAGTTTTCAGGTGGTCCTTCAGTTTTCCATTTTTTTCTCACATCCATGATTGATAAGTCCCACATCTGCTCTTTCAGGTCATGTATCCAAAAGCATGCATGAGCCTTTTCACCAATCGCAGACTCCTATTAATTTCTATCCGCCTCGCCTGGTTTCTTCTCAAGTTCCATCTTTGTTGAATCTAAGCAATCATGTGATGTTCTTTTAGGAATAAACTTGTAACACCGCAGTAGATCAACTCCAACCTAAAATACCTACCAACTTAATTAACAACTCTAGATTGGGGAGCTTTACACGTGGCCCTTAAATGAAATCCAATGATTCGATGCCATTTCGGCATGAGAGAATCTTGTGCTGGAGAAGAAAAGATATGAGAGATCTCCGAGAGATCTCCGAGAGAGGAGCTGTCAGATCAGTTGCCTTCTCACACCATGTTTAGAGGATGTAAGCTTTCGGTGGCAGGCATTAAAACAATGCCCCGAGAGGAACTTAAATTATTGGTGATGGTAACCTCATTCTATAGAAGGTATGGCATCTGATGATTTGAAGTCTTCTGGGCGAAGGAACGAAGCGGAGTAGTTTAGGGAATAAAAATAGTCCCATCCCTATCCTCTCTCAGACTCTCACCCATTACCAAAGTCACATCAACCTGATGAAGGACGATGCAACAGCCAAGAAAATGGTATTGATGTTAACTGTATAGGTTCCCTAAATCATGGCCAAATGCGTATGGATAACAAAAAAATAAGACTCACTTCATTGATCGAGAACCTTGAAAATTGGGCATTTGGTACAGCAATTATAGGGTGCAGCTGCTGTTGAAACCTCTCGTTTTCCATCTATCTTTGACAGGATATGAGGCTATATAATTGTTGGCAATTTGGTCCGGTAGTGGAATTGTCATTGTTTTAACGTGGGTCACCATTGATAATTACAAGCTCAGGCTTTCATGGTCTGATCGATATAAACTGGGCCTTCATCACGAATGGATCTAATATTATTTGTTTGTTGACCTAAAAAATAAATTTTAATAATCTACTTACCAAATAGAAAATCTATCTGATAAATCAATTATAAGAATTATTTTTCAATGCATGCGGCGAAGCATTAAATGGTGATGGAATATCCTTGACCAGGAATCTATATGGTTAGATGCCAGTACATCTCTCATGCATTTGCTCAGCCTTCATGCCATACTAAGTGGAAAACATTTCCAAAGAAGCAACATAGAGCTGTGTTACCGCCGAGACAGTGACAAAAAAAAAATAGAGCGGTAAACTAATGGAATAATATTTAAATTTATTTGATAAAATAATTAGGACGGTAAATAAGTCAAGTCAAGTCGAGCCGAGCCTAAAATAAATCAAACTTTTGAAATAATTATTCAAGCTTGACTTTGTTTATTTTTTTTATGAGCTTAAACTTGGTTTATTAAGATGTTATCAAGCTCTCATTTCAAGTTTGATTTGAGTTTGATTCGTTTAGATGTTATCGAGCTCTCAATTCAAACTTATTCGATTGTTTGAAATTTTTGTTTGTTTGATTGATTATTAAGCTTGATAATTCAAACTTATTTATTTATTTTATTTTATTTATTTAGTATGTTGATAAGAATTTTATTAATGAATATGAT
>JBBUKS010000078.1:4900713-4924662 GCA_038050645.1 Hedychium gardnerianum | reverse complement strand
GCTTAAGTAAGAAGCAAGAGAAATAATATTTTATTAGCAGTGCAATTCATCCTCTAACTGGTCAACCCGTTCCTACAAATGGTATCAGAGCTAAGTTCGCTTGGAAGGACTAACCGTCAACCCAGCAACAAGAGGAATGGCCAAATGTAGCATCTATCCGCCAAAGTTCGAGGGGGAGTTCTCAATATGGAAGCGCAAAATGGAGGTATTTTTTAAAATAGACTTTGATATTTTGCTAACAATTAAATATGATTTTGAAGTTCTTAAAGATGGGAACGAAGAAGAAATGAAGAATATCTTTGGAGCAAGAAGCAGTAGACTGATTTTGTGGCCAACGAGAAAGTAGAACTCCATCTACTAAGTGTACTTCCATCTCAAGAAGTCAACTGGATTGACACTTACAAATCAACAAAGGAACTCCGGGAAAAATTCCTGGAGCTCCATGAAGAGACCTCAGAAGCCAAATTAACAAGATGAGACCTGATCCGGAATCAACTAACGAACCTTCGGATGAAAAAGGGAGAAAAGGTGGCTCAAGTACATGCAAAGATCAAGGAACTGATCATCAGACTCACCAACCTAGGAGAAACGGTATCAAACCGAGATTCGCTAATGTATGCTTTAAACGCGTTCCCTAGAACTCGAGATTGAGCATCCATCATCGACTCCTACTACGTCTCCAAGAACCCAGAGGTATGTACCTTAGAAGAACTATTCTCTACTTTGAAATTACACGAGTCTCGATGTGCAAGTTGAAAAGAGAAGAAAACTTTAAACTAGAACCTATCCTTGAAAGCCAAGAAGGGCCAATCAAACTCAGATTCTACAACTGATGAAGAAGAAGCTTATATGGTAAGAAAGTTCAATAAATTTTTTAAGACTAATAATTTTAGCAAGTCACAGGCCAAGAAGCTTCTACGGGAAAAAAGAAAAGTAAGATGCTACAATTGCGATGAAGAATGACACATCAAGGATAACTGTCCCAAGATGAAGAAGAAAGAAAAGGAGAAAGGTCCAAGTAGAACCAAGCATCGGAACCTCAAAGCTACATGAGATGACTCAACCTCAGAGGAGTACGAAATTGAAGAATATGCTGGACTAGCCCTCACTGCTAACTATCAAGAAGAGAGCATTGATGAAAGAGGAGCTACTTCAGAAGAAAGCAGTAGTGAAGGGGGAGCATCCAACTTCGAATCCGACACAGTAAGTGAAATATGCCTTCTACCTCATGATCAGTTATATAATGACATAAAGATCAATGTATAAACTAAGATCCAAATATATGTCATTGAAAAAGGATAATGTTAAATTAAGAATTAATTTAGCAAATGCATGTTCACTACCTCATTTTGATAAACTTAAAAATGATAATGTAAAATTAAAAGAAGAAATAGAAAGATTAAAAAAGGATCATGCAAATAGTCTTTATTTTCCTAATTTCAGAAATTATGGAGGATTTAATTGGTATATTAGAAACCATAGGAGCCAAATTAGAAAATTTTCAACTTTTGATATTCCTAGAAAATATTTGATAAATCCAATAGGTAGAAATTTGTATTGGGTTTCGAAAACTGTTCTGAATTATTAGACTTACTTTTAATATGCATGATGAAAAATAAATGTTTGATTTATTTTTCAAGTTTTTTTCGGTATTTTCCCCAAATTTTTTGATATGATCAAAGGGGGGAAATAGAAAATTAATTGCAAATTACAAATTTTTGTAATTATTTTTATAATTTATTATAATTTTTTTTTTATGTTTACCCTAACTTGAACTCGGGTTAATGCACATCAAAAAGGGAGAGATTGTAAGTACCCAGGGATAGTTTTGATGTGATCAACTAAGTTAGGTTAGATCCTGTGGTATTTGATCCTTGTGTCTAAGTGTGCAGAAACTTATGAACACAAGAAGTTAAGCGGAAGACACAGTAGACGAGAAGGATGATATGGGAAGCGAGTCGATGAGCTCGGTGCATCCGAGGGATGATAAGCTGTGGAAGAGTACACCGGTGGAGAGAGAAGGACACGGTCCGAGGGACACGAGGCGAGAAGGACGCGGTCTGAGAGACGAGAAGCCGGGGAGGAAGCATGCTCGAGGAGAAGGCCTGAGTTGGATTCGGGTGAGCTCAACTCTGGACGGCTGGACGATCACCCAACACGACCAGAGAAGACTCGAGGCGCCTCTATATCTCGGAGGCGTCTCGGAAGAAGAGGCGTGTGAGGCACCTCGGTGCAATGGAGGCGCCTCAAGCGCCTAGACGTTGGAGGCGCCCTGGAGTCTCTGAGGCGCCTCACTCACCAGTTTGATGGAGGCACCTTGGACTCACGGAGCCACCTCACCCGCCTGAAGAACAGAGGCGCCCCCGGTTTCTTGGAGGCGCCTCAACCGTCCGCTAAAGACTCGTTGCGCGGATAAGATCTGGAAGCTGAGTCAACTCAACAAAGGCGCCCCAACACTTGGAGGTGCTCCCAACGTTGCCAGATTACCAATGGATCAAATTTGATCCATTGGAGGCGCCCTCAATTAATGGAGGCACCCCCGTGACTGTCATGTTAGCAAAATGATCACCTCGACCGGTTTGCTATAAATAGAGGCTATGACCTCTCGTTTAAGACATCACATTCTGTTTTTCATTTCCTATTTTCGTTATTTAAGTGTTTGTGCTTTCAACGTCTGTAAGAGGCTACTCCACCTGAAGAAGTTCATTAGTGGAGCTTTCAACTGCCTTGGATTAACAACCACTCCGGTTGTAACCAAGTAAACTCTTACGCCTCTTATTCTTTTATGTGTTTATTTTTTTTAATTAACTAGTGTGTCCTTGCTTAAGTAAGAAGCAAGAGAAATAGTATTTTATTAGTAGGACAATTCATCCTCTAGCCGGTCAACTCGTTCCTACATAAAGTACAAGATAACAAGTCATCTTGGGAGGAGTCGAATCTAGAGGAACCAAAGCAAATGAGCTTCATGACACATATGGTAAGAACCAAATTCGAGTCTAAGTGCGAGTCCAAGTCGAGCCACGAATATGTATCCTGTTCAAAAGGATAAGATGAGGTAACTTCTCTCTTAGAAAATAAAGTGCTTAAAATAACTGCATGTTTATCAAGAAAGTTAGCTAAATCTGAGGATCAGGTTAACTTGCTTCTTAAGGAAGTAAAAGACTTTAAGAAACAAGTCAACTTGAATATCTCTACTAACCATGTTCAAGATGGAAACTCAACTAAAGTTGCAAGACTTGAGGAAGAAAATTCCATCTTGAAATGTCAAGTGGAGGGACTCAATAAAACGTTGGATAAGTTCAATTTAGTATATGAATATGATGCTTGGGTCCCAACGAGATGTGTACAATAAATCTAGACTCGGATACAAAGTTAACACAACAAACAAATCATACTTGTTTTACTTAGTCAAAATATTATAAACCAAGTCCAAGTATGGGTTCTGAAAGCATGTTTAAACAACAAAATTGGACCAAATCAATATTGGATCCCTAAAAATTAAATTTATTACCTAGATAGACCATATCTAAGTTATGATTCAGGGGGAGCTAATATAAAAATCATTAATCCTTGTTAAATTGCATGATTAATTGATCGACTATTTTCTATATACATGTCTAGTTTTATTTTCTTGCTTAATTTACAATGGTTAGCAAAAAAGTTTAACCAACCTTAACAACCTAGCATCGGAATGAGTTGGGATGATAGTAGACTAAGGAAACTTTGTCGAATGCATGTCTAGGTTTAATCATGTGTTCTACCTGGTGCACTAGACCTAGTAGATCTAGCTAAAGCTATCCTAGTCAAACATGAGCTAGTTAGACCAAAACTTAGTATTAAGTTTTTTAGATTGATTGTTTTAGGGAAGCTTTGTCTTAGGCACGTAGTTATTTTAATAAATGATTTAGGGGGAGCCAATAAAAAAATCATTCATCCTTGTTAAATTGCATGATTGATTGATCGACTATTTTCTATATACATGTCTAGTTTTATTTTCTTGCTTAATTTAGAATAGTTAGTAAAAAGGTTTAACCAACCTTGACAACCTAACATCGGAATGAGTTAGGATGATAGTAGGCTAAGAAAACTTGGTTGAATCATTTGTTCTACCTGGTGCACTAGACCTAGTAGATCTAGCTGAAGCTATCCTAGTCAAACATGAGCTAGTTAGACCAAAACTTAGTATTAAGTTCTTTGAGTTTGTTGTTTTTGGAAAGCTTTATCTTAGACACGTGGTTACTTTAATGATGTCCGTTGTGACTTACCATAGCCTAAAAGCTGACTCTATAAACTCTTTCTTGATGAGCCCAAAACTAAGTTTGAATCTAACAAGAGTTAAACAATATTTTTCAATTAATCAAGCTATTAATTAATCAATTAACTAATCAACCTTTTTCAATTAATCAATTAACTAGTCTGGTCGTGTACAACTCATTAGATACATCAGACTTTTAATCACTCGAGAGTACTCTATCTGAGAGATACTTTCTTCTCGATTTTTTGATAAACGTTGACTCATATCTATCGACATTGGTGCCAACGCAGTATTACCCTTAGTGAATTTCTCAAGAATCTTGTCCACATAATGAGATTAACTAAGAACAAGTCTTTCTGCTGTCGTAAGAATTTTTTATTCCTAAAATCAGATAAACTAGGTTCATGTCTTTCATATCAAATCTTGACTTCAACATGCTTTTAGTGGATTTGATCATCTTATTATTACTTTCAATGATAAGTATGTTATCTACATATAGGAACAAGATACATAATCATTCTCTGTGACTTTCATATAAATACATTTATCAAATTCATTGATCTTAAATCCACTTTCCTTTATGACATTGTTAAATTTCTCATGTCATTGCTTTGGTACTTGTTTCAAGTCGTATAACGACTTCACTAATCTACAAACTTTATTTTTCTGCCTTAACATAGAAAACCCATCAGGTTGTCCTATGTAGATTTTCTCTTCTAAATTCCCATTTAGAAAGAATGTCTTTACATCCATCTGATGTATTTCCAGATTTCATAGAGCGACGATAGCTAACAATACTCTAATGAAAGTTATTCTCGACACCGGAGAATAAATATCAAAGTAATCAAGGCATTCTCATTGTCGATATCAATTGTGTCATCTGATTTCATTTTTTTCTTGAAAATCCACTTGCAACCTAGTGGTTAGCTTCCCGGAGGAAGATCCATAAGTTTCCACGTGTGATTTTATAAGACAGAGTCTATCTCAGATGTAATTGCCTCTTTCCATTAAGGTCCATCAGAAGAGCTTACAGTGTCTATGTAACTTTAGGGCTCACTTTCCAATATGAAAGTGATAAAATCCATTTCGTATGATTTTTTCCACCCGAGCTCTTTTACCTCATCTGAGCTCAACCTCAATTGGTCCATCATCATTTTCTTCCACTTGTGTTTTATATGCCCGTTTTGAAAAACTTGTTTCCTCTCAGGTCTTATACGGAAACACATGCTCGAAGAATGGGGCATTTCTCGATTCTATTATCAAGTTCTTGTGTATATCCAATATTTGTGACTCATACACAAAAAATTGATACGTACTGCTGTTATGTGCATATTCAATAAATATGTAATCAATAGTTTTTTGTCTTATCTTAATCCTTTTCAGATCAGGCACCAAAACTTTGGCAAGACACTCTCCCTACATTTGCAAATATTTGTAGGATGGTTGTCTTCCATTCCACAACTCATAAGAGCTCTTATCTATTTTCTTCGACTTTTTATCGAACCACGTAGGTAAGTTTCCAAATTACCAAAATCATGTAGCCTAGTTTCAAAATTACCGAATCATGTATTCAATTCCATTTCCCCCTATTATTGTTCCCAATCGACTGATATACTGTATCAGTTGATTGAGAACAGTAAAAATCAACTGCTACTATTATAGCAGTCGATTATTTTTTTAAAAAAAAATGATCGGTTCATGTTTAAAAAATTACTGCTCTTAATATAGTGGGTTAAATTGATGTTTGAGAGCATTTATATAATCAGGAGAACTAGACGAACATATAGGAACCGATTTCATATTATTCCAAGCTCTTTAGGTCCATCAATCGATTTTGACCGAAATCGATCGAAACCAACCAAAACTGGCTGATGGACCTAAGAACTCAGAATGATATAAAACCAGTTCTTATATATTCATCTAGTCCTCCTGATTATATAAATACCCTCAAGCATCAATTTGACTCACTATATTGAGAGTAGTGATTTTTTGAACATGAATTAGATTTTCTGAACACATTCATATTCAAAAAATCACTGCTCTCAATATAATGGGTCGAATTAATGTTTGAGGGAATTTACATAATCAGGAGAACTAGACGAATACATAAGAACTGATTTCATATCATTCCGAACTTTCTAGGTCCATCAACCGATTTTGGCCGAAACTGATTGAAACTGGCCAAAATCGGCTGATGGACTTAGAAAACTCGGAATGACATAAAACCAGTTTCTATATGTTCGTCTAATTCTCCTGATTATATAAATACTCTCAAACATCAATTTGACTCACTACATTGAGAGCAATAATTTTTTGAACATGAATTAGTTTTTTTAAAAAATAAGTTAATCTATCGATTGCTACTGTTGCTATCGATTTTTAATGTTTCCAGTCAGCTACTACAGTATATCGATCGACTGTGAACAGTAATAGGGGTAAAAATAAAATTGGATACGTGATTTTATAATTTTGAAATTAGGCTATGTGATTTGGGTATTTTGAAAATTTACCTACGTGGTTTGGTAAAAAGTTATATTTTCTTTTGGAGCATCTTATTTAAAAGATAATTAGCTATTAACACAACTTCCCCCCACATGAACTCTGGCAGTCTAGAGCTCAATAGAAGAGTATTTATCATCTCTATGATTTTTTCGCTCGGCAACTCCATTTTGTTAAAGAGTATAAGGAGTTATAATTTCGTGTTTGATCCCATGTTCAGCACACAACTTAGTGAATGATGATACATATTCACCACCTCAGTCACTTCAAACCATCTTAATTTTCTTATTAAGCTGGTTTTCAACCTCATTTTTATAGAGAATGAATTTCTTTATAGTTTCATCCTTACTTTTAAGAAGATGTACATAATAGTATTTTGTGTTATCATCTACAAAAGTGATAAAGTACTTATTTCCATCACATGTCGGTGTACCTTTTAGGTCACACACGTCGGTGTGAATTTGGCCAAATTGTTTGTTGCTTCTTTCAATATATTGAAATGATGACCTTGTCATTTTCGCTTCAACACAAGTCTCACACTTGTATTTCGGGTCAAGATGGAATATAGATATGTTTTGTATGTTTATTAATCTACGCTTCAACACAAGTCTCACACATCTTGTACTTCTTGTTCAGGGATTTCCATAATTCTTTGGTGGTTCTTTTCGTACTACACACAACGTATATCAAGTCGGCAAGACAGTTGAGGATGTAGTTTCGACATAGGAACTTAGAATGAGTCCATGTCTCCACTGTATTGATGGTCTAGATATTAGTAACATCCTCAGCATGCTTAGGAGGTTCTTCGGTCAAGAATCAAGTCAGATTTAGCGTGGTCAGGTAGAAGAGCATCTTCTACTGCCAACGCTTGAAGTTTAACCTAGTGAACTTCTCTAGCCTTTCCCCATAATTGATTGAAACATTTTCAATCGGGGCGGAGGGGGCCTTCATGTGTCGACTTTGTTGCATCTCAACTGTTTCCGTGGTCATCTCAACAGAACGATTATGTTTTAAGATTGTTATTGTTGGACAATCTTGTTACCGAAAATAGAGGGGAAATTTCTTAATTGAAATTGAGATTCAACTTCAACTTATCTGTTGAGTGGCCTGAGCAGATAATCTCAAGCTATCAGATAAAACTCCTGGTTCGGTGAGCTGGTCTGAGCACATCTACATCCGTCCGAATTAAAGTCACTGTGTTGCAGAGTTGTCTAACCTTCAATTGGGGAATGATGAAGATTGTTTAGTACACCAAAGTCGATTGCTCTGGGAAGTAGTATATTGGTCGGGAGCGAGGCAAATAGCTCGGGAGCGAAAAAGATTGCTCGGGGAAGCAATAGATTTTCCAACGATCTTAAAACAGATTCGTCCCACCTTCGACGGTGCTTCGAAGATTTCGTAGGTGGTCTATTTCCTAGGATACAACGATAAATCGTGATCACTACCAAACACTGATGGTCACGGCGAACTGAATTCGTACCCGAACACTATCACGAAGGTTCTGTCGAGCGAAAAATGCACGATAGAAAAGTAGGGGAACGAAGTGGATGAATTTTTGATGTTGCTCATTCATCTTCTTTCTGCTCAAGATGTCTCCCTTATATAGGAGTCTCCTTTAGCTATGTTAAATGGTCGATTAAAGGGTTGCCTCATATCAAAATGTCAGCCATTTAACCTGAGAGGATACGAATATGTCATTAACATTTGTTAAGACATCCGTTATACATTTGAGCATATAGCAAAAATATGTTTATGGGTCAAAACGTTAGTTGTTTCACTTGGATAAATTTTGCCCGGACTGGTTTGATATTCGATACGCACAGGTTATACTTGCACACGAGTCAACTTGGTTCAATACAATTCGGGTCATGAATTTGCATCTCCTGTGCACCCACGCATGAAAAAAAATCTCTTCCTATATATTTATTCACAACATAAATACTTATACAATAATATAAACCAACTATATTACCTAATAGCTTCTAACATAAAATTAAAATTCTCATACATAATAAAATCTTCTCCATCCATATCTTCTTTTTCATTCACATTTCCAACGTACTTTACATATCCCCCCCTTATTTTATTATTAGATTATTTTTCTCTAACTTTTTTTTGCCCGTGATTTTTTTCAAGAATTTTAATTATTACCGCACTACTAGGGAATCATCCATCTATTCTCTGATTGATTGATGAATTATGACCGACCAGAAGCTATTGTTTAAGTGCATGTTTGCTCGACTACTTCTCTCCCTCATTAAAAAAAACTCAAAACAATTTTGTGGCTGAGCAGTTCGTTGGCTGTATCTAAACATAATAAACATAACCGTAGTTTCGAATTAAGAACGATATTGATCTTTAAATTATAAGAACCAGCACCTAACTGGTTGGTCGACTGGTTGTATGATTGCAAACTATTTTTTCAATATCTCAGCTCGAATTTGTTCCATTTTCAGCTCAAGGTTTTGGCTGCTGCTAATTCTTTACTCTTTTTTTTTCTTTCTTTTCAGTAACACTGATAATGAAAAGAGCTATTTCCTACTCCAACAGGAGAGAGAGGAGAGGTTGGCACAATACTACCTTTTAAACCACTCCTTGACCTCTCTAGTTAAGGCCACACACAATATTGCATGCCAACCCAAATTTCATACTAGGAGAGATGCAAAACAGAGAGAAGAAAGGAAGAGTAGCAAGGAATGGAGGAGCTTCAACAGACCTTATGGTCTGTTTTTCGCCCACTGCACAGCTCTCTCTGACGCCAAAGCAACTCCGCAGCCCCACCAGGCCGCCTGGGGACAACAGCAAACGCTTCCCCGCGAGGCCCCGGCCTCGCGGCCAGGCGAGCCCCTTGTCCAGTGCTACAGCGGCGAAGAACATGAGCCCGGAGATCGCTGAGCCGATGTCGCCCGAGGTGACGTGCTCAGGCCAGCTCAAGATAAGGAACGGGTCGAGATCATGGTCCTGGTCGAGGCCAATTATTGGCGACGAGAAATACAGGAAGAGGCCTCATTGGATTAGCCTCAAGAAGGATTCGATGGTTCATCTCATTTCTGCTCTCAAGGGGCTTCACTTCGTGTCCAAGAAGCCTTGCTTATGCTCGTTCCACGGCGACGTGGATTGCGCCATCGTCGATGAGGGCGGAAGAAGAGAAATTAAGGAAGAGAAGGGAGTCGTCACAACTAGTGATCACTCTTTAACTCCGATTTCAAAGTGTCTGATGCTATTGGAAGATAACCGAGAAAATAGGCACCAAGAATTGATCGTGCCACCTCCAAATGCACTCTTAATGATGAGATGCAGGTCTGCGTCATGTTCGAGGGGAGTCTTAGAAAGAAGTGGTGGCGAAGGAATGCAAGGTGTTGTAGAGATGATCATCGAGGATAACAGAAAGGAAAAAACATTGCTGAAGAAAACTACCCTTGGCTTCTTTACAAAGAATACTAGCTAACGTCATTGGAAACTTAAATCTAATTGCAAGGAGCCGAAGCTGGAGACAATGATGAGGAAGACGATCGAATGTACACAAAAACAGTTTGAGTTCATGATTGTCTAGCCCCTTGTGATGTGCAGTAATACTGTATATTTGTTTAGCTATACAAATTATGATACTATCATTCGGTCAGGTGTATATTGTAATAAAATTTGTGGAAAATCAAAAACCTCTGTCGATTTGATTCAACATCTAGCTTCAACGCGACATATCGTTAACTGCAACAAAGGAAGAACATGCTTTTCAATATATCGAGAAGATACTGTGCGGTTCTAAATTGTCCTGCATCTGATTAATTAGCTACCTGTCTGGCCAGCTACAGGCATGAATCCGCAAGAACGATTCGGAGGTCCACGATATTAGGCAGGGCAGGCTGTGCTGCAGCATGCGAAGAGGATGAACTCGTTCAACCAGTTGAGCTTCTTCCGATCACTGGGAGATTGCAGGTACTCTCTTGCCTTCACCGGCGACGTCTTCTTCGGCTTCAGCCAAGGCTCGATTAATCTGTCCGCATGCAAAGGAAAGTTCAAAGCTAGGAATCAGAAACAACACTCATATTGTCTGTTTTAATTCGTACATGTATTGGTGAGATCGACGAGATCCTTGATCGCGGAGATATATGGAAGAAGAGTTGAGTGATCATTGGGCCACGGAGTGATTATTATTTCTGCCTATTTTGGTACCAGGCAATAAAATAATCGATAAAAAAAGAAATGCAGAGCGACTCCGCTGGGGATCGAACCCAGAATCTCTGGTTCCGTAGACCAGCGCCTTATCCATTGGGCCACGGAGTCCTTGTTATTTTTTCATCTGAAATTTTTAAATAATAATTAATTCTTTCTTTGGCAGTGTCACCAGGCAATTAATGGCTCACGAGCCTTCGATTTCATGTCCCAGCGACCCCGCCTCCTCTTTCTTCACTTCAGCGGCCTGTTTCTTCCTCGACATCCGTCAGTTTCTCGCCTCGGCGGAGCCTTCCTTTGAACCCACGATATCCGAATCGATTCATGGTTACAAGCTGCTTTGTCGCTGTCGTATCCCGGAAACACTCCTACGTCCTACGGACGGATAACAGTGAACGAGAACCAACAGGGAAGATGAGGAGATGAAGGAGAAACAAGCAAAAAACGACGGAGGAGATCGAAATAAGTAGTCCATCGCCTGAAAGCGTAAGCCTTGATGCTTCGGCTTCCGAAATCTTCGAGAAATGAGTTCAAATCCAACATACATGGTGAACTTTTTTAAGGTTGTTTCCGCTTTGCTTTTCTCTAAGCGTAGTGCTCTTGACTTATCTGATGGTCAAAATCGTTTTTTATTCTTTTATTTTACCTTGAGAGAATGTGGAGTCTGGTTAGATCATTTTTGTTTTTTGTTTTCTCTCTCTATGTTTTTGATGCGGTTAAAATGTTAAAAACTTTGGAAAATTAAAGCAGCTTTGTGATCTGATATTAAGTAATAGCAGGGTTTAGGGTAACTATCAATTTCGTCATAAAGGAGCAGTATTTTTTTTAGACTATATAATGCCACCTATTCTAATCCCAACCATTTCGGACTGAAATAGAGTAATTGTGTTGTATAATCCCTTCCGAACATGGATTTGCTTCCTTCCAAAACGTTTGAAGTTTTGTTATCACCACGTGATCTCATCTTGGTGCCTTGTTGGTAGGATAAAGTGAGGCACTCAATGGAGCATTTCAGTGTGCTCTGACGTCTTTGAACATGCAATGCCTCGATGAGTGCCTCATGCCTCGATGTAAAGTGTCAAGACAATAACCTCATCCAAGAAAAATGTTGATGGGTTTATGGTTATGCAAAGCTGGTTCATCTGTGTTTAGAGAAAAAGCCCTTGCCACTTACAGAAAAATATGCTTTCTTTTTTTGTTATAAATAGAGATCTATGTTATATTTTTATAATAATCTTAATAAAAATCTCAATAATCTTGAATCTTGATATTGTTAATTTGTGATGTTTATCTGTTGACTCAATAAATGATGTATGATAGTAATTTGGTGTGGGATAAATACACTGTGAGAGATTGAGAGAATTCAACACAATAAGATGTGAAGGATACAACTTAATTGAATGGAAGTTGATATCTAAAATGTTATAAGAACTCATTTAGCTATAATGTTGTCATGACCTACTAGATATTTTGTCCTTGTTTGAGGGATTTTGATATAAACTTAGTTACAATTTTGTTGATTTGATTTTATGGTAATGAATCTACTCCAATGCCATAAAATTTATGGTTTACTAAGTTCTTGATCTAGTAATTATTTTCAACTATGCCTTTCTATAATTTGTGCTAGGTAAGAGGAACATCAGTCTCTTTCTCTTTTCCTGGGAAAACTGAGTGTTTTGTAGAAGAGCTCCTCTTGTGGATCACTTTACTACCATTTGAAATGTATGAGACTTCTATTGGTGGAAGCCAGTCCATGAGTTCCACAAGCACAAATTCCACTTGTCTTCGGCCCATAGATTGTTTCACAAAACAATCCATCTTCTTTCCAATTTGTTGGTCTTATAATGAAATGTATTGGGCTTTCTTCTGTTTCCATTAGGTGCAATTCCAATTCGAAATGGTTGATGTTTATATTATCCAAACATAGTATCAAATTTTCAATTTGATCAGACTAAGGTTCCTTCATGTTAATCTGGTAGTTCTTCTTGGATACAAGGAAATTACCTTGGTAACTTGTCTGGCATGTCTTGCTCAAAACTGAGTTATAACAATTTTCCGCCAAACTTAACTTGATTGACTATTGAAAGATGACTATTTAGCCAAGCTAAATCATGTTGGCCAACCCTTATTTGAGTCATTTTGACTCATCAAGATGATCTATCCACAGCGAGTCAAACAAATCCTCACTGTTGACCAACCCATATTTGGCTCAATTTGAATCATCAAGATGATCTATCCACAGCTAATCAAATCCTCACTGTTGACCAACCCATAATTGGCTCAATTTGAATCATCAAGATGATCTATCCACAGCTAATCAAATCCTCACTGTGTTCAGGTGGAAGAAAAAGATTTAGTTGGGGCAAATTAAATAAGGCCTTGGCTCAATTTTTAGATGCTTCCTTATAGGAGGAAATACCTTTTCTGTGCTCATTTAAGCTTTTGAAATGAATCTCTTTGCCCTTGTTGAGTTGCCCCCTTCAATCATTTCATTTGCCAGATGTCCTCTGGAAAAAAATGATATTGGGGGAAGATCTATTTCTATTTTTAAGCTTTTGTGGCCTACCCCTAAAGCAGTTATCTATATTTGAGTAGCTGCAAGCTTAATTTTTAGAGCATTACTACAGTTGTTTCAAATAAGATCTTTGTGTGTCTGGATTATTTGAATATTTGAGTAGCTGCAAGCTTTTTCTTTTATTGTTCACAAGAAATAATGATTAAGCATTAAATGAAATTATTCTCATCCTGACAATTATTTTGCAAAGGTCAATTCC
Organism: Hedychium gardnerianum; assembly: GCA_038050645.1. Taxonomy (NCBI): domain Eukaryota; kingdom Viridiplantae; phylum Streptophyta; class Magnoliopsida; order Zingiberales; family Zingiberaceae; genus Hedychium; species Hedychium gardnerianum. The sequence goes on along the minus strand of JBBUKS010000078.1, from coordinate 4,910,961 downwards.
ATGAGCTACTTTCTGATTGTCTTAATGTGGACAGTAGGAGATGGAGATGATGAGCGCAGATAAACAGAAGATTGTCAATGTAAGCATATCCTTGTTAAGCTATCTTTCTGTCCGAAGAGGCAGCAAGAGGAGCAAATATCTGCATAGAGGAAACATCATAGGCCAGCATCGATAAACATATTTATACTGTTTCTCACTTATTGCTTGCTAAACTCAATACTTGAACCAGTTCGAGTCTTTACAAAGGTTAATCATGTGATCATGAATTTCTTCCAGATTGGCAGACCTATTACTTTGTCTCGTCTCTGGCAGGTATTTAATCAATTCAGATTATTCTGTTTTAGGAGCAAAATTCTGTTTGGCTGTTTTTCCTTGGTTTCTCATTTTTGGTGGATATGATGATTGCTATTCTTTTTTCTAAAAGCAAGTTCTTAAAATTTTGTTCCGTGATGTTTCTTCTGTGGTTCTTTTACTGGATAGGTAATTGTTGGGTTTTTTTTAATATTTTTTTTATCATAATTTCCCTGTTTTATTTGATCAACGATCTTTGAAACACAAGTCTATCCTATGAAACTCAATTTTTGCTCATGTTGATGGAAAATATTTGTGAAGAAAGATCCATTCTAATTTGCTCTTTATTTCTGTCATTGGTTTGTTACCCTTAGCCTTTGGTCTCCAGCACAAGGTCAAAGAACGCCCCCACTTAGGCAAAATAAGACTATGAAATGTATTTCAGTATCTAACATAATTAATAGAACCAGGACCCTCTATATGTCAGAGAAGATACCAAGTTTCCAAATATTTGTTTGAGCAAAAAAAGTTAAAATATATCAACACTGATCTTCGAAGTTTTATGATTTGAAACTTGAAAGCAACAAAATTTACCCTCAAAAAAGTAGTGTTGCATCGCCTATGAGCTTGAAATTTCCCAAATGAATTTGAGTATTTATTGACTAGTAACTAAAGAAAGAGATAATTTATCTTAGAAATAGGTCAGATGAGGACGCCATAACTTTTGATTATACCTTCTTTTGAGCTAAGTAATAAGATCGTTCTTAATTTGTGTTCGATAATTGAAAAATACAAATCTAAAAGGATGCTCCTGTAAGTTAATATCCATCATTAGGATAATTTGCCGAGGTCAGTTCTCTACCTAACCTCCTGTAGCACGCGTAAGTGATTCTTCCCAGTTGCTGTCTAAACATTGGATTGTAAAATCAAACCAAACTGGAGTTGTTGACACTATAGTAGGTTAGAATTTCACGTGTGCTTGACTTTTACATGCATGCAGCTTCAGGGAGAACAAAATTAATCACTCTGATTGAATATTGTCTGCCATTCAGTGGACGCGCTAGTATGAACTTCTTGCTTAAGTTTTTTCACTATCAAGGAAACTGGTATTTGCTGGAGTGAACAAGACTTCGATTTACTTCTCTTTAGTGATGTAGCTGTATATACTCTGTAAATGAAATAAACAATTTTTTTCCAGTTTAAAATTTATACCTAGGTAAATAAGCATGCTTTCAGTTTTGTTCGGCAAATCTTTTTACTAATTTTTTTTTGAAAAACCAAAGCACAAGAAGGCCACCCGATCTTGTTCCTAGTTTAGTGCTTGCAATCGAAACTCACTCTTCTATAATTGATGCATTAGATTTTCCATTAACGATGTTGATACATAACTTTGATTTCTCTGAAAATGATTGTTTTTGAGAAAAAACAATAGTATAGTCAAGCTACAATATAATATTTCCACTACTATATGAGCTGAATTCGTCGTCATGTTCTTGTGGATTCACGGTACGTGCATTTATTGGCACATCTGTGTCTGTTTTTATGTTCATTGTTCTCCTTGCTAGTCTTCGTTCAATCTGGACAATTGTACTTATCAAAGATTGTGAAGTAGTTACGTTATGATGTGATGTTGCTGTTGCATGACTAGTGCTATTTTAATTCCAGGAGAAGTAATCAATCATTAGTACAGATAGAAGCCAAGTACAGGAAGTAGCAAAAGCAGCAGAATTTGCAGTGTGTATATATATGTATGTATACATTTACAAGTATGAAGAACTAATTCAGCAGCCATCATTGTATGAAAACATCAGACCAGAACATCCAAAAGACCAGGAAAATAAGACACAACCTTTGAAGATTTTCTCCCATGAATATTTAAGCAAATTCAGCTATGAATTGGTCATCAAGCAAGAACTCAGGCCAAATGGAGTGAGTCTCATTCTCATTGCAGCTAGACATGCTGCAAACATCCCCCTGGTTGGCAACTGATGCACCATTGAGAGGAGGAAGAGATGAATGAGGAGAAATGTGATGTGTTGTTATTTGGCTGTTGTGTCCCTGGCTAAATCCCGCAGTCATGGTGTAACACTCAATGTTCTCCTGGCTCGTAGGCGGCTCAAACAAGACTGATGCTATCTGGTTAACTTGTTCATGGCCGTGGATATTTTGACAACCAGAAGACGCCATTGTGGGAAAGGGTGAAGTCATCTGAGAGTTAAGCAGGCTCATGGTCTCCAAGTCAGCAGCTGTGGTGGTGCCGAGGCCACTGCTGTTGGAACTATTTGTCATGGTACTTGCAGATTGTAACAGGAACTGAAGGTACTGCAGCTTCGTAGCCTGGACTGTCTCAGTTTGGAGGCGTGCAGCATGGTTGTCCTTCGGCCAACCATCGAAGAATTCACAGAGATTGGCAAGGGCAATGAGCTGGGGGAGAGCTGAAAAGAAGTCAGTCCTCGGCTGATGAGTCATTGGATCGAACCCCATTTGGATGAGCTTCTTCTTGAGGTGGGTGTTCCAAAAGTTCTTGATCTCATTGTCCGTACGTCCAGGAAGGTGCGTGGCAATTGCAGACCACCTGAACTGATTGAATTCAGATCAAAGATGGACCAAATATTGGAACGCATGCACGACATTAGCCGAGAGAGAGAGGAATCAGTATAGTCAGTAAGGTTATTACTTGTTGCCTAAGATGGAGTGCAGGTTGAGGATGGTTTGCTCTTCCTCGTCCGAGAATTTGCCTCTCTTAATGTCTGGCTTCAAATAGTTGGTCCATCTCAGCCTGCAACTCTTGCCACATCTATTCAGACCTGTGTTAAATTAATCTTAGTGAGAAGGCTGAAAACAAGATTACCAATATAGAGATTGTAAGTAAGAAATGAAAGGCACCAGCAAGTTTAGGGAGGGCTCTCCAGCTGCCGTGGCCCTGCTTTTCTATGTACTGAATGAGCTTCTGGTCCTCTTCAGGAGTCCAGGGACCTTTCTTGAGGCCATTCTCATCACAGCAGGGCGATCTCCCCATTGAAGGAATGGAATCAAGCTGGGTGGTAGAGGTAGGGGGAGTAGCTACCAGAAGATGAGCTGCTCATTTATAAACACTCGGTCGTTTGGTTGCTCCTGTATTTAAATATCAGCGTGACTCTGAAGCATGCCACGTGCCATGCCTGCGGATCATCTGAATATATAGCTTTAGAAACAAAAGATGATTAATTAGATCACAAGTAATCATTTGTTCGTACGTAGTCAGTCACTAGTACTCTACTGAGGGTTATCGTGTGTGATAGATAATTCAAGAGCCTGAAATCTAAGATTTTTCATGTATGAAAACTAAAGCTTCTCAACGTCACAAAACTTCCCCTTGCACGCAATAGAACACGAAGCCAAAGAAACTATCGTCACCTTTCACCCACCTTAAGTTTAGCTTTATGACTATTCAGGCTCATATATGATATGACGTGCATGAGGCTATTTAGTAAAATCTGATGCAAATAAAAGTGTTGCTGCATGCCTGTAAGGTTTCATTTACCATAATCTATTGACATGCAATATTGTTTAGCTAGCCCAGCCTTAGTTGCCGACAGTAACAGTTCATTATAGGAACTCAACAATCTAATCTACTCTTACCAACTATTTAATTAAGCTGGGAAATGGAAGTCAAAATGATAGGTCATGCATGTGCCACATATATAAAAGATAAATTCTGTTCTAATTAAATTTAGTTCGCACGTGTAATATTATTATAGAGCATGTCCTGTCCTGATTCTACATTTCTATCTACTAAAGCATCCACTTTGATCTTGAGATCTCCATATCAATAATAGAGTTCAATGAGATACAAGATACAAAAATAATAATAAGTAAGTCTTATTCTATTATATGAAATCAGTTATATGAATTTTTTTATGTCAGGACTCTATCTCTTATTATATCATCTATATTTAAATAAATTTTATCTTATTTTATTATTACTAACTAAGTCTTTTTTAATCTTCCTCTTCCTCGTTTGACGTATATATTTGTTATTGTTTCACATCGCCTAACTGAAATATTTATTGATCGTCTAAGTACATACCCGTACCATCTCAAATATATTTCTCAAAATTTTTCCTCAATAAATATTACTCCGACTTTCTCTCTAATACTCGCATTTTTTATTTTATTCATCTTTGTATGTTCACACATCCACCTTAATAATCTCATCTCTACAACTCTCATATTCTGCTCATGTGCTCGAGTCATAACCCAATATTCAGCTTCATATAATATAACAGATCTAACAATCATTTTGTAAAAAAATTCTTTAAATTTTAAAAATATCACGTAAAACATCCTATTTTTTCTTTTCATAATCTACAAGTGTCACAGCAATTACGACTATTTGTACACGGATGAAAGGCCGGAGATCTCTAATCCTACAAACACACGAGGAAAAAAAATAACTCTGTGACCGAGTTTCTCTGCATAAACAATAAATTAAGGCAAAAGTACCTAAAATCCTGATAAATTTGTCACTAATTTTTGAATGATACTGGTTTGTATACCGACTATAATAACACAAAACACCGAGTCGGTGAAACAAAGTTGCAAGAGAAGCTCAATAATAAGGATGAGCTTTTCATTCCATCAATTCCTTTTGATGAGATAAAGTTAGTAAGGAATGAAAAATCGACCATGGCAACCAAACAAAAGCACACTAATTACTGACCATCATGTCAACATAAGGTCATTGGCACCAAGATGAGGAGGGCGCATACATACTTGAACTTCATGTTCTTCAGGGCCAGCGCTATGCTTAGGAATCATAATCTCTAATACGGTGCCTGATTCATCGTAGTAGGCTTCGAGCTTTGCATCTTCAGGAATCCGTGTAGGAAGTGGTATTTCTCTCACAAATTCTCCGGGAGGGCAATGCTCAGGGGAAGGATCTGTCAGTTTGAATGTCCTATCGTGCCGCTTTATATAGGGCATCCGAGCAATACTGACACAGGATATCTTTACTATTCCATGTGTAAGATTGTTTTTCCAGGATACCTTCACCCGTTGCTGATCAGAGAAAGGCAGGCTAACCATGATCAAGTATCCTTCTCCATCCTCATAGATGGTTTTTGCAGCAGTCACTGGGCCACAAGCATGTCTCATTACACCTGTGAACTCATTTGCCCATGAAGGCTCAGCTGGACGAACTTCCATATCCTGAGGCCTATCTGAATATGGATTACCAGACAAATTGCAATCCTCATTTCCTCCATGGGAAAAGAAGTCCTTTCTGCGCTTACTACAAACCGGGGAAAGATCCATGCCATCTCCACCTGCATGATTTGATGCCTGGGTCGACAAATTGAGTCCAGAACCATTAAGCAATTTCCTTGAAGTGGGTTGTGATGTATTCTTCAGAGGGGGAGGCCTCTCGAGTTCAAAATCTGTGCTCGGAAGAGTTCTCCATGATTCATAATCAATAGCCTCAGGTGGTATCGAGAAACTGAAGTCCCTTCCAGTGAGCTCCATCCACTTCTTGCGATCAGCCTCTATAGAGGATGAAAGGTTCGGTGACCTGACCACCTCAATCCCATGGACACACTGTGGGTTGGATAGCCCTCTATACTGCTTCCTCTGCATCCGGTGAGATCGCATGAATCCTTTATCAACACTGAAAGGAAACTGAGGCTCTCCTTGGCGCGAGTGGCCGTTCATGTAACTTCGCAACTGCATCTTTCCCAGTGCGTTCTCCGGCCTCTCCTTGAAGACCCACATGTACATGTTTTCCATGTCATGCTGGACAAGAAACACATCAAGACGGAGGTCAGACTTGTCAAGCCCTGAGACATCATGTGAATCCCGGACAATCTTGCACTTGGATTTCTCTACAAGCGCAGGCTTGAAATAAAAATTGAAGAAAAACCATGCACCCCATATGCTGTCCCCTCTCTTGGCGCATTTACGAGCTCCAGCAGCACTAGCAATGCTTCCAGCCTTGGGGAGGTTAAGGAGAGCATCAGCCTCACAGATCTGTGTGCCAAGGCTGACATCCAACATATCCATAGGGTCGGGGTCCCAAGGCTGCTGCGGAGAGGATTGGTCGACTAAGAGAGGAAGATTGATGTCCGGCGGGCTGGAAAGAGCGCCATGGTGATGCTGGTGGATAACAGAGAGCTCACGGTCACTGTCTTCAAGAGGGGAGATGGCCATCCCCGGCAGACCTGCAGTGTCCATGGAGAGGAGGGTGGAGGGGAAGTGATGGAGGTGGTGGTTCTCCATGGACAGGGTAGTAAGGATGGACTCGCCCATGGTGCGTTCTCGCTCGCCCTTATCTGTCTCTTCCTCTTCAAGATTACCCCCTTTCACCTTCCAATCCAGCCTACCAGGTGGGATTTGAGATCTACAAGATCCAGCAGAAGCATCCAATATACATCAAAAAAAAAAAAAAATCACATCCCATTCATCACAACCAAAATCCCTTTTCGTTTCTCCGCTCATGAACAACAAAATCCAAACTTTAGCCAATTCCACGCATCAAAGAACAAGAAAAAAAAAAGAAGTGAACTTTCACATCTAACTTGAAACCTATCAATAGTCAGCAGCCCGGTAAAACAAAGAACAGCGAAACGAATTCTACCAACAGAACAACAGATGAAGCCGGAGAACCACCAATACAGATCAACTCTTATTCTACCCCTAACCCTCTCCTCCCATCAAGCAGAAGCTACATCAACTCCGATTCAAAACCTAAAAAAGAACAAAATTTCATTCAAAGGCATACCTTTTGGCGCTAGAAGGAGCCGAAAAGCGTCCGAATCCTGAAAGAATAAACCAATCTCAACGCTTCCGCTGCGGTCGCCGCTTCCATTAGAGCGAGGGATCGCAAGAGGGGAGGAAGGGGAGAAAGATTCAGAACAGTGACGGTGCCGTTTAATAAACCACCGGGCCTTCGGGCCCGGCCTTAACCGGATGAGACCAGAGTTTGCCGTTAACTAACGGTGATGGCCCGGTCCCTTGGTTGTGTGACCTGGTCGTTTCGTTATTACACCCTTTATTATTTTATTAATTATGGTGACGGGTATTCTCAACCCTTTTTTGTTTGTATTTAAAAAAAAAAGGCGGATACGCTATCAGACAGAAGCTTCTCGTACTATTTTCAGATTGATTTACGGAAATCTAATTAGATATAATTAAATGACTTGTAAAGGATAAATCTTCCTTAAAAATGGATTATGATGTTAAGAGAGTCAAACTTGGGAGCTAGCAAAAAACATGTGTTTGATAGAGCAAAGTTACCCATTATGCTCGGGTCAATTTCGTCCTATCAAACCGATTCGAGTTCAACCGAAAGGCCATCCTAGCACTGTGTTGAATTGAGAATGATGGACGCTCCAATTTGATCATAAAAGGTTAAGCAAGCCATCTACTCATTCTCGCCTAAGTCAATTTGAATAGTGAACAAAAAACATATATATGATTTGATTTGACAAACACCACACATATATATATATATATATATATATAATTAAAAGGGCATCCATAATTATTGTTTTTTAAAAAAAAATCCTTGTATTTTTAAAAAAGTGAAAACAATGCCTTATTTTTGTCACCTCAAAAATATTTTTATTATAGCACTATTATAATAATTATAAAATAACTTACTGGTACAATCAGCTCATGATCAAAGTGAATCAAATTTGAGTTGACTCAACTTAGGTTTTGATGTTTGCTTAATATATTAGTTAGTTGAGATAAAAAGTCCAAGTAGATTGAGGTTGATTGGACACTTGGTCAATAGAAATCTAATAAAGAGTTGGCATAAGAAGAAAAATCCAAATGGATTATGAAAGACCGGATACTTAGCATAAGAAGAAAAGTCCTAATAGATCATAGAGGACCGGACACTTGGCATGAGACAGAAAGTTTAAATATGTTACGGTTAATCGGATACTTGGTAATTGAAAGTCCAACAGGTAGTTGATAAGAGAAAAGTTCAAGTGAGTCACGATTGACTAAACAATTAGCGGTCGGAAGTCCAACAGATAGTTGGCTTGAGGCGTGAAATCTCGGCAAGTCAAGTTGACCGGATGTTAGGCAACAATAAAGTCCTGATAGATCAAGGTTGATTGATGTTAGACAACAAGGAAGTCTGGATAGAGCAATTTCTGAAGGTCATAATTTTTAACTCAGATATCAGAACAAGATGATTTTTTATGTGAAACGGAGCTCGTTTAGAAATTTATATTTCTTATTTAATATCAATTGACTGATGACTTTAGCAATCAAACAAAAGTATATCAGTTAGACTGAGAAACTCGATCGATTACGATCAGTCAATTGATGGAGTGAATCAGTCGACTGAAGGTGGTCAAACTGCGTGGAATGAATTGTTTTACAGATTTAAATAGTCGGATTCGATAGGGCGGTCAACTGGTGGGAAATATTAGTCGACTAGTAGACAAAAATCACCCCAAGCAACGCCCTTTAAAAGGTGATTCCGAAGAGGTTTGAAGAAGCTAGTTCTTAGATATTTTGAGACGAAGTGCTGATGTATTTCTTGATCAACAAGAAGTTATTCCAAGCAACAAGAAAGCTTCCAAAGAGAGATTTCATTTGTAAAGTCATTCTTGCTTTAATTTGTATTTGTATTTATTATTTTTGTTGTATTCTTGTAAGAACAAGTTTGTAAGATGCTTCTCCACCTTCGGAAGATTTTCGAGAAAGAAGAAATTCATAATAGAAGGAAATCACTAGGAATAAGCCTTGGATTAGTCACTTAAGAGGTGGATACCAATTAAATTTCGGAGTTGTGCATGTGGCGTCAATATTGGTTCAAATTTCCGCTATGCTTTCAAACGCCGAGCACAAGATCAAGACGAAAAGCGATCAAAGCTATTTACCTACCATCTAATTCACACGGGTCCTAACATAACTACAATAGTTCAATTTGATAAAAATTATTATATATATAAAATACTTTTATACAATTTTTTTTATTAATTTAATTAAAATTATTTAAATTTTAAAAATCAATTCAAGATGATCAAAATTATTTGAAAAAATAGTATAGTTTAACATGTTGTAAATAAAAAATATATTGATACGTCGTTTTTATTTATTTTTCAAATACTTTCTTACCGAAACAAAAACTAAGACATCCTTTCAATTTCTACCCATAACCCTACCATCACTATTTTCAGTTTGTCTATTAGGTACCACACGCACCATGTCGTCTCGTGCAGGGCATAGCAACCAATTCTAATCATGGCTGCCAATTATACGGGAAAAAAAAATTAAAATGTCGTCTTAGATTTTATAAATGTTAAAAAAAAAATTAAATTATTTTATATTAAAATTATTTTTTAATCTAATGCTATTGTAAAAACTATCAGATAAATATTATAATATATAAAAACTATCAAATAACTACTATAATTTATTTAAAATAAATTTAGGATTTAAAATTTAAAATTTATATCAGTAGAAACTATCCAATAATTATTATAATATATAAAAATTATCTACTAGTTGTTATTGTAGGATCGAGTGCACGTAAGAGGAGGTGAATCACGTGTATTTATAAATCTTTTTTTTTAACGGTTTTAAAAACTCTTCGAAAATTTCGAGTACACAGCGGAAAATAAAAAAGAAAATGAAAAGAAAGTGCATAATTATTTTTACTTGGTTCGGAGCCTTCGTCGACTCCTACTCCAAGGCTCACGATCCTTCGGATCGTATCGTTGGGCAATCCACTAATATCCTCTTCCGAAAACCCCTGGAAGAGTGATTCGATTATAATATAAAGTTGGTGTAACAAACATACATCAACTATGCAAGTATATAAAAATTAAATAAAAACACTTGCTACCAACACTTATAATGATGACGATGCTGACTTGAGTGTTGGTGAAGATCTCGGCGTCGAGTGTTGCTTGAGCGTGTTCTTTTGCGCAGAGAGTCGAGAGGAGCGTTCAGAGTCATTTC
>JBBUKS010000078.1:4887315-4900613 GCA_038050645.1 Hedychium gardnerianum | reverse complement strand
AGGAATGATTAAGAGTAGTGTTCTCTATATCATCTCACTATCGATTCAACCAATCGATTGATATAGATGAGAATCATTTACTCAAGGACATTATTATACTTAGTTATTTGGCACCAATACAAAGTAAGTATAATAACAAAAAATATGTCTTTATTAATACAAGAATATAATACAATGAGTCCTTTAGTCAACCATCACATGATTGACTCTAGGACTTCTACTAACAATAACATATGACATGATATAATTTTTTGTTTTGTTATTTTGGATAATTTACTATTCTTTATTCATTCATGTGATATACTATTAACTTTCTAGAGGTATATTTCCATTAATATATTTAATGTAAAAAAGAAAAAATATATTAAAATAAATTACTAATAAAAATTAATAATTCTAAATCTATTTCTGGATAAATAAATATTAATATGCAGGTAAACTAATACCAATATAAATTAAATAATTATATATTTTAAAAATATTAGTCAAATAATCTATTGGTTAGTCATCTTTGACCATTTTTTTCAAATTTATAGATCATTTTCTATAAAATAAATGGCTGATAAATTGAGAAAAACTTACTAGTAATTGTTTTTAATTTAACAATTAAATCTATTTTTATCAGGGGTAAAGTCATCATCGTAGAACATCACTCACCAAAATAAGGGCAGGATCGGACCTGAGGGTAAATTTAAGAGGCCTCTGTCTCATACCCACCATCTAGGCGACCTAAAAAAATATTATAGGTTAGTTATAGATCCAAAAAATTAATTTTAATTTTTTTAATCCTAGGTAATCTAATTATGGAAGCATGTAGAATAGCCAAAAAAAAAAAAAATGAGGCCCCTTCTAAATCACAATCTATAAAAAAAATTAGTTAAAAAAATTTACAACGCAGACACATCGTAACGTGGTGATGATCATGCGGTGATGTTGATTGATGATGAATCAGTGATACAAAGTACTTTCTTTAACAATTTACATCTCTTTCATTTGATCGAAAATTAAGACTCGAGAAGTATATTTTTATGTTCCTAGTACGCACCCATAAAGGATAGAGGAAGTTATTCTTGATTACTGGTTGAAAGATATAATTTAATGATAGGGAATGCTCAAATATAATAATATCTAAATGATTGTTTAATACTAAAATATTTCTTCACTTTTCAAATTGACTGTTTTACTTTATTTTAATTAGGTTGCGCATTGAAACGACTTGAGTGATTACATCATTTTGTTTCGGTAAAACAGTTGAATGATTGGAATTGAATAAAATAATTATTTATCTTTATTAAAATATTTTTTGAAATTATTGTAAATAGCTTGTCCTTTTATTTTTTTATAGAAATTAAAATTATATAGGGAAAATAAAACTTTCATTTAATGAAATTGATGGGTTGAATATCAATTTAATCTGATGGTTAAATATTTTTAATTAAAAAATGTTTAATTGATAATTAATTATTAATTAAGATCAAGAAAATTAGTGAGATTAGGCAATCGACCTAAGTTCGAATAAAAAGTTATAAAATATTTTTTTCAAGGGTTAATCGACTAGTCAATGGACTAATGCTCAATGAGTCGACTAGTGATGTAGATTATGCGATTGATCAACAACAACAAAAATTAAAAGAGAATCATCGATATGACATTAATATCCGCAATAGTCAAATGACCTATGAGATACTATTTAGCTATCGCTTGATGACTCATTATCATTGACCAAAGTAACAATTGCGACACAGCAGGTTGATGAGATCAAGTCATTCAACTGGAAGCATGATTTGGTTGTTGCTCACTTCATTTGGCGCACCAACTTGACTTCTGTGTCAAGCTTATGCCTAAGTGAAGAATCAACCCAATGCCCAAAATATAAGTCAATCATACACTCTTACAACTCGCATGCCAAGAGAGCTTATCTTCAAGACTGTTTGTGTGTTAGATCTTGGCCTACTAACACTTCTCTCAATACTTACTTGTTGAACTTTTTTATCTATCAAGTATTTATTCAATCTTGACTTACTTAAACTTATCCAACTCACTTGTCAAGATTTATGCACATGCACTCTGATCTACTTGGATTTGTTCTTCGGTCCACCTTTTCTTTTTGAATGCTCTCTGCTATCTTTTGGTGCTTTGAATCCCTTCTTGATGATTATTTAACATTTGAAGTCTATTTGGATTAACTATTCTATCCTCATCTTTCGATGGTCAAAAGAAAAGTTTTTATATAGTAGAGGTTTTGAAAATCTTTTAGAAACAAATATAAAACTTAAATCATTTGTGTTTTTTAAGAATAATCATAAGCAACGAAAATATAAAAAAGAATACAAGCTAACACAAAAGTGATTTAATGTTATTCAAAATCCTAGATTCCTACTTCATGGTCTATTGACTCATAAGGTGAGTTAACCCTCATAAAACTACTAACTTTCTATTTTGTGAAATCTTCCAAAGGTGAAGAAATCTTTTTTTTTTAAAATACAAACAATTACAAAGAATGCTTTTATACCAAATCTAGAGCTTGTAGGTAAATACCTTAAGCTCAAAATGAAAGTAAGATAAAGATAATAAAATTAATATAGATTTAGCAGTGGAATAACAAGAGAATGAGCATTTTGTAACATAAGAATTATTGTTATTTTGAGTTGTCCTTACACCTCCTTTTGTAGTCCTCTAACTAGCCATAGATAAGCTCTAACATTTGTTTTAAATTAATGTTAGCAACTGCTTTAAGCTATCAGTTGAATGGTGCTTGGATCATGGGGTACTTGTCTTGTCAAATGCTATTGCCAATCAACTCAATACCTACCTTTATAGTCGATTGTTGTCCACACTAATCTATTTAGTCACCTGTCGATCGAATCATTTCAATTTTTGGTCTAGAAAAACTTGATTATATGGGATGTATAAAGTTATGATGGCCAAAAGATGAAACGTTCGTCCTCAGTGCTCCCGTCAATTTATTTTAAGACTAATACGAAGGAGGTAAATCAATGGTGACTATTAACCTGAGCAGTGACTAGTGCATGAGGGAAGACAGAAATATGACTATTAACTAGGATTTAACTCTCAAACCTCATAATAATAATATTTCATACACTAACCATTAGCCCATCCCATGAATAGGGATGTATCAAGTTATACCTTATCAAAAGGTGGTAGACAAATTCAAGGTTCAATTATGTCTTTACTAAGTGGTGTGTGTACCAAAACAATGAGATTTATAGGAAGATTCTTGGTAAAGAAGATTGTCGATGCCAACTTTTCTGTAACTAAGGGGGAGAACCCTAGTTTGGGAGAACCCTAGTTTGGGAAGAGAAGTGTCCTTTTAAAGGGGAGGTCCACTTTGATAGAACACAAATTACTTAGGGCTTATGGGAGATGTTTCTGTTGGTGCATACAATATTGATAATCGCACTCATATTCTAATGTTTGATAAAAAATGTTGAAGTTTGACTAAGTGTATTTAATGTGTTGAATAAGTGTGCAGATGTAAACTGACTTGACGGATCTAAAGGACTAGACACTAGGTGTCACGCCCCAAGGGTATACTTGTCCGCAAGACCGATACCCCCTAGTGACAATATGAAAAACTAATCGATACAAAACACTACAAAAAATAGTTTTTTAGAGACAAATTTTAGCGATGAAATATTTTCGTCCCAAATTTACAATAAATTTTACGACAAAAATATAAATCATCGCTAATTAGCAATGAAATTAGAACCGCAAGAATTTCATCATAAATTAACAACAAACTTTGTTTCATCACAAAATTCATCGCAGTTTGGCGATGAAATACTATATTTGTCGCCAAATCTATGACGAATTCAGAATTCTTCGCCAAATTTGCAACGAAGTCAGAATTCATCTCAAATTTGGCAACGAATCAAATAATCATTGCAAAATTTATGACGAATTCTGAATTCATCACCAAATCTGCGACGAACAAAGATTCATCGCAGAATTGGTCCAAAATTAAACAAAAGAAAAAATTCATTCGAAATTGTTTGATTAACCTAGAGAGCTCAGAATGATATGAAACCAGTTTCTATGTGTTCGTCTAGTTTTCTTGATTATTTCCATTCCCTCAAATATTAATTTTACCCAACACATTAAAATCAATGAATTTTTTTAACATGAATTGGATTTTTCGAACATATTCGTGTTAAATAACTCATTGATCTCAACATTTTTAATAAAATTGATGTTTGAGAATGTGAAATAATCAGGAGAACTAAATGAATATACAGGAACTGGTTTCATGTCATTCTGAACTCTTTAGGTCAATCAATCAATTTTTGAAGTTTTTTTTTATTTTGAACCAATTCTGCGACAAATCCTTGGATTCGTCGTAGATTTGGTAACGAATCCATGGATTCATTGCAGAATTGGTCCAAAATTAAAAAAAAAACAAAAAAAAATCTCTGAAATCGATTGATTAACCTAGAGAGTTCGAAATAACATGAAACTAGTTCTATGTGTTTGTCTAGTTCTCCTGATTATTTTCACGCCCTCAAACATCAATTTTACTCAAAATATTGAGATCCGTGATTTATTTAACAAAAATTAGATCTAACATGTAAAATTAATAACTCTTTTTAGTATTATTTTAACTAAGTCATTAGTCGATTGAAATCTATCTAATTGACTTAGCTATAAAAAAAATATTTGGTCAAATTGATATTTGAGGGCATGGACATAATCAGGAGAACTAGACAAACACATAGGAATTAATTTTATGTCATTCTGAAATATTTAGGTCAATCAATCAATTTTAAAGGATTTTTTATTTAATTTTGGAGCAATTCTACGATGAATCCATGGATAATCTATGATGAATCCAAGGATTCATCACAAAATTGGTCCAAAATTAACAAAGAAAAAATTCCTTCGAAATCGATTGATTGACCTAGAGAGCTCGGAATGACATGAAACCAGTTTCTATGTGTTCATCTAGTTCTCTTGATTATTTCCATACCTTCAAATATTAATTTTATCCAAAATATTTAGATCAGTGATTTATTTTAAAAAAAATATGAATTTAACATGTTAAATCAATAACTCTTTTTAGTATTGTTTTAACTAAGTCATTAGTTGATTGAAGTCTATCTAATTGACTTAGCTATGAAAAAAATATATTATGTCAAATTAATATTTGAGGGTGTGGAAATAATCAGGAGAATTATGCAAACACATAGGAAATGGTTTCATGTTATTCCGAGCTCTCTAGGTTAATCAACTAATTTCGGAGAAATTTATTTTTTATTTTAAATTTATAAAGACTACGATGAATCTGTATTTGTTGCCAATTAGAGATGAATCCTATATTCATATCCAATTGGTGATGAATTTAGGGACGAATAAATTTCATGGCCAAAAAAACCCTAAATTCTAAACAACACCCTGATTCCCTCCTTACCCTAACCCTCCTCTCCTCTCTCTCGACGGCTGGCGGTGGCAATCCCCTCCTCCAATGGCGATGATCCGACTGGT
This sequence comes from Hedychium gardnerianum, assembly GCA_038050645.1. NCBI lineage: Eukaryota > Viridiplantae > Streptophyta > Magnoliopsida > Zingiberales > Zingiberaceae > Hedychium > Hedychium gardnerianum. The sequence goes on along the minus strand of JBBUKS010000078.1, from coordinate 4,895,114 downwards.
AAGCTCTGATCCCTCTCCCCTTAGCCGGCCTCAGCTGGCCTTGGCCGGCCATAGTTGCCCTTGGTGGGCTGCGGCTTCCCTCGGCATGTTTGTGGTTGTCCACAATTGTCCCTTGGCCGATCGCGGATGGTCGCGGCTGCCCTTGGTTGTCTGTAGCTGTCTGGGGCAATCCGCAGCTATCCTTGGTTGTCCACGCCTGTTTGGGGTTGTCCGCGGCTAGTCGCTGACCATTGGTTGTCCACGATATATAGTATGTTGATGCTTGCAAGACCACACATATATTTGTTTGTTGAACTTTAAATATGATCGTTGATTTCGTAATATTGTTTGTGTAGGTCTATATTTGATGTGTTTGGAGAAACACTCATCTTTGTTAACCTTTGTTAGGTATACCTACACTTATATTGTGGCAAAAGGCGAAACGCTCGCCCCCAGCGCCCCCGCCAATCCGTCCCAGGACCAACACGGAGGCGATAAATCACGGGGGCTAGTCTAGCTAGCCCGAACAGTGACTAATGCATAAGGGAGGGCATGAACCTAGCTACTAGCCAGGATTTGACCCCCAGACCACCTACACTTATATTAACCATTAGTGTACTATCTTATGTTTTCATTTTATTTGCTATATATGTTTCTCCATTTGTATGTGAACTAAATACATATTGAACATTAGTGTGTTGTCTAGTAGTTTTTATTAATATATTAATAAATTGAAAACAGGCAAAATACAGAATGAAAGGAGTTAGATGTATAAAAAGAATTTACTTGGATGTTTGGGTTTAACTGATGAGTTTATGACTGGGTTGGAAAAAGTTTTGAATTTTGCATCTAGTAATGTTGAGTACATGGATGGTAACAAGATAAGATGTCTGTGCAGAAAGTGTCATAATGGTAAATATTTACACTGCGATAAAATTTCAGAACATTTTTGTAGATTTAGTTTTATTGTCAATTACTATAGTTGTACATGTCATGGTGAACCGTTCATATATAATGAGGATTATGGACAAAACATACAAGTCTCAGTTAGTGGTGATCAGAGTTTTTTTATCAATTAAATCCATATCAGAGGATGATAGTTGATGCAGCGGGTCAAAATTTCATTCCCGAACCGACTAGTGCAAGTTCTAGTTGTCCTTCAACAGTTGAACAAATATTTTCTACTTATGCATTACCATTGCAGGAAGTAGAAGCACCAGGTGTAGATGAAAATGTGAATAATGAAAACATTTCTCCAATTTCAGAAAGTGTTGAGTGTAGTAGATGAACCATTGTGGGTTGGTTATGACAGTACATTAAATTATCTCTCACCACAAGACTGTTGAATGTCAAGATAGAGCATAATGTGTCGCAAGATTGTTTTAATAATTTTGTTCATGTTATTGGAGAGGCATTGCATCGTGATCACATAATGTCTAATGATTTTTATAGTATGAAATCACTTGTGGAATAATTAGGTCTTCCGGTGGAAAGAATTGATGTTTGCAGAGATAGTTGTATGCTATATTGGGGAGATAATGAAGATGCAGAGGTTTGTAAATTCTATAATCAAGCTAAGTACAATAGCACTAGAAGAAGTGAATAACGACGTAAATCATGCAGTCAATTATTTTATTTACCTTTAACTCTTATATTACAAAGGCTTTATGCATCAAAGGTCACTGCTGAACACATGACTTGGCATGCAAATTATCAAACTGAAGGGGGCTAATGTGTCATCCATCAGATGGAGAGGCTTGGAAACATTTTGATACAACATATCCTAAATTTGTGAAGGAGACTCGAAACATTAGGTTAGGTCTCTATGTTGACGGATTTGCTCCATTTGGAAAATCAGAAAGAAATTATTCTTGTTGGCTAGTTATATTAACTTTGTATAATCTTCCACCTGGGATGTGCATGAAAACATTGTATATATTTTTAACATTGATTGTGCCTGGTCCGCAAAATCTAAAGAAGTTAATAGATGTTTATATGTAATCACTAATCACTAAGCTGAAACAACTATGGGATCTAGGTTTTCCTACATATAATGAACTAATCTTATGTTTCTAATGAAGGCTTCTCTTCTTTGGACAATAAATGACTTCCCGACTTATGACATGCTATTGGGATGGAGTACTGCTGGGATCTTAGAATGTCTAATAATATTGGAGAAATCAAAGTCAATCAGATTGAAACATGGGAAGAAGTCGAGTTATTTTGATTGTCATAGATAATTTTTACCATCAAATCATAATTTCAGAAGGAATAAAGATGAATTCACTAATAATAGAATTGAAAGAACACTTTCGCCATTGAGATTAATAGGTGAACAGATTTGGTGGCAAGTGCTTAACTTTCCATCTGTTATTGAAGAGTCACATGGTATAACACATGAATATGGAAGTACACATAAATTGACTAAACGAAGTATATTTTAGGATTTATCGTATTGGTATAGTCATTTGATTCATCATAATCTCAATATAATGCATATTAAGAAGAATATTTTTGATGATCTGATAAATATAGTGATGAATATCGTCAAAAAAAAGACAATTTGAATGCAAGAAAAGATATGCAACTCCTTTGTAAATGACCGACTCTTGATGTCGATGAAAGTAGTAGGGGACTAAAGCCAAAGATAGTTTATACAGTGAATAAGGATCAGAGACGTGTTGTTTATGAATGATTGAAATCATTGAGATTTTCATATGGTTATGTCTCTAATCTAGGGAGATGTGTCGATTTGAAGAAATGCAAATTGATTGGTTTGAAAAGTCATGATTGTCATATATTCATGGAAATGCTCATTCTTATTACTTTTAAGAAACTCTTACCAAATTTTGTATAGAGTGTCATTACAGAATTAAGCATTTTCCTTCATGATATTTGTTCAACAGTTTTGAGACATTCACACATGGAGACGTTAGAGAGAGACATTCCAATCATTATGTGAAATTTAGAAAGAATCTTTCCACCCTCATTTTTTGATTCAATAGAACATCTTTTGATCACTTGTCATATGAGGCCAAAGATAGAGATCCAGTTCATTTTCGATGGATGTATCCATTTGAAAGGTAAAAAATTTATTTTCTATAATTCATGAATAAAAATGACTAATTTTATTATACATTAATATATAATACAATTCATTTTATTACTCTCATATTTCTATATCATTTAAAGAAAAAAGTGAAAAATAAGGTAAATGTTGAAGCCTCTATTGTTAATGCATACATTATGGATCAGGTAACAACCTTTGTATCATATTATTTTGAGCCTCACGTTTATAGAAAAATGTGGAAAGCAGAAAGAAATGATGAGGGTCGTATTGATCCAAATTTGAAATCATTCTCAATTTTTAACTACCTAGGTCGACCAAGTGAACCATGTAAGCAGAGATACTTAACTGATCAAGAATGGCAGGCAGCCTAGACATATATTTTATTAAATTGTCCAAAAGTATCGTCATATTATGAGTTAGTATCTATTTTCAATTTTTTATGTTTCTTATATGGTAAAGATGTTTATGTTATACTTTTTTATGTTAGAATTTTCTAAAACTTATATTTTGAAATGTTTACACAAGAGTTTGATCGCTTCTATGATGAAGAATTTGCACCATAGTTCAAATCATATGTAAGTAGATAATCTAAAATTGGTTTACACATATCTTAACTTTTAAATGAATAACATATTCATTTTACTTTAGATTCATAAGCTCACGTTAATCCATATGGCATGAGGTCCAAAAGAAATGGTACGCACTTGGCCAGCATATTTCATAAATGGATATAATTTTCATACTCAAGAATATGGAATGGGGAAGACTATAATAAATAATGGGATTTGTGTTCAGTCATCCAACGATGGAGGTGCAAATAATGATTTTTATGATTTGCTAGATGAAATAATAGAGGTAGAATATCTTGGCCCAGAAATGTGAGTTATCTTATTTATGTGTCGCTGGTTTGACCATGTCAGAGGGATGAAGGTGCATCCATGTTATAATTTGGTTGACATAAATCATAAGAGATTGTATAAGAGATATGAACCATTTGTGTTAGCACAACAAGTAATTCAAGTATTATATTCTTCATATCCTAGTTTGAAACGTGACAAGATTGATTGGTGGGTTGTTTGTAAAACGAAAGCATGGAAAAAAATTGAGAAACATTGGGAAGACATTGCATATCAACAAGAGGAAGTTGCGAACACATTTTAGACCAAGGAATATATTATTCCAATGTTATAAGATTATAGAGGAGTAGTGATAAACGTGGATGCAAGTGAAATTCTTGAGAATGATGATGATGATGAGGAGGAGGAGGAGGAGGAGAATGACAATGATAATGAGGACTTTGATTTTTGAATCATGGGTAAGTTTTTTTATGAGTAAATTTAGTTTTAATCTATAAATTTATAAAACTCGTACCTCAATTAGTTGTCTATATATTGTCTCATTTTTAAATTTATATATTTTATCTATGTATGCTCTATATTTTTTCCTATTGGTCATTAGAGGTGACATCTTTTCATCACAGGTTTCGCGCACTCACAGATGTTCATTATGCATATTGTAAGTGTTCTCATGTTCTTCATGATATATCAAACTTTTATTTACTTTAACCTCATTTTGAATTTTAGTTGACATTTTTGACGGGGTGGCCATAGACAGAGTTCTTGCCAGTCTGATTCAGCGTCTAACACTGGACCTATGCCCCCCCCATCAGGCAAGACCTTCCCATGTGTAGGATCAGGTTGGTCGGCTAAAAGGGGTGAATAGCCCTGCAAATAGAATTAAGACTTTTCTCTTGCTTCTTACTAAGCAAGGGAACACACTAGTTACAAACAACATAAAAATAAAGAAGAGGCTCACAAATTTACTTGGTTACAACCAAGTTGGTTGTTAATCCAAGATAATGAAAAGCACTAAGAATCTCCTTCATGAAGGCGGAGTAGCCTCTTACAACTTTGAAAGCACTAGAAATGACTTACAGAAGATTTGGAAATTAGAAGCAAGTGTGTTCTCTAAAACAAAAGGACATAACCTCTATTTATAGCAAAATGATCGAAGTGACCGTTCTGCTAACGTGACAGTCATGGGGGCGCCTCCATTGCTTGGGTGTGCCTCCAATGGATCGAAACTGATTCATTATTGATCTGGCAGTGCTGGGGGCGTCTCCAAGCATTGGGGGCGCCTCGGTTGACTTAACATGGCTTCTAGATCCTTATCTACAATGAGTCTTCAGCAGTTGAGGCACCTTCAAGCAACGGGGGAGCTTCTATTCTCAGGCAGGTGAGGCGCCTCTGAGTATTGGGTGGCGCTTCCAATGTTTGAGCGTTTGAGGCACCTCCATTCGATGGGGGCGCCTCCAGCGCCTGGCGGGTGAGGCACCTCCAACTGCTTTGAGGCATCTCCAATCCTTCCGATCGCCTAGGTGATATCTGGTCGTCCGAAGTTGAACTCACCCGAACCCAACTTTGACCTTCTCCTCGAGCAGGCTTTCTCCCTAGCTTCTCGTCCCTCAGACCATGTCCTTCTCGCCTCGCGTCCCTCGGACCTTGTCCTTCTCGCTCCACTGGTGTACTCTTCCGTAACTTCTCATCCCTCGGATGCACCAAGCCCGTTGACTCGCTTCCTGTGACATCCTTCTCATCCGCTGTATCTTTCATTCGACTTCTTATGTTCATAAGTTCTTGCACACTTAGACACAAGGATCAAATCACACAGGATCTAACTTAACTCGGTTGATCACATTAAAACTACCTCGGGGTACTTACAATCTCCTCCTGTTTGATGTGCATCAACCTGAGTTTAAGTTAGGGTAAACAAAACATAAAAGTTATAAAATATTAACTACATGAAAAAAAAATTGCAATTAGGTACAAAAAAAATCTGCAATAAACTCCCCTTAACTTGATTTCCCCTTTTACTTAACATTAGTTCTCCCCATTTGATCACATTAAAAAAAATTGAGAAAATCTTAAATAATAGAAAAAAAATCATGAAAAAAATTAATTAAGGATGTATATATGAGATAGAAAGCTGTGTATTTTTACCTTAATGATATCTAAGAAAATAATTTTTTAATAATTAAATCGCAAATTTCCCAAAAATAATTTGAAAATTATTTTTATGTTTAGAAAAATATTAAATTTTTTTGTCAATGTTCAAAAGTACCAATCTAATTCTAGAAGAAAAAAATCACGAGAAAAATACTTTTTTTCTTATAGAGGAAAATATTTTTCTTTCAAGAATTGGAGATTTTCTAAGATAATAAATTAAAAATAGGATTTGATGGCGAAAAATCTTGCAAATTTTTCTACAAATTTAAACTATAACGGTTATTCGGAGAAAAATCAAAAATTTCCAAAATAAGTTTCCAAATTTTATTTTATTTTAAAAATTCAATTTTCATTAAAAAAATCATAAAAAATTATGTAATAGTCAAAAAATTTCAATTTTTTTCTGGTAACAGAAAACCTGAAATTCTATCACAAAAAATATAACATAAAAAATAATCAAACAGAAAGTTGATGAAGATAAGTTTGCAAACAAAATGTTAATAAATCAATAATTTTATTTTCCAACATGCATATAAAGACAATCTAATAAGTTAGAACAGATTTTGGAAGTCAAAATAAGTTTCTATCTTTTGGATTAATCAAGTATTTTCTAGGAATATTATAATGTGAAAATTTTCTAATTTGGCCCCTATGGTTTCTAGCATACCAACTAAACCCTCCATAATTTCTAAAATTTTGAACTTGATTTAAATTTGAATTTGAGCATGTAAAATTTATTTGATCTTTTAGCTTTGCATTTTTATTTTTGAGTTTATCAAATTCTAGGAGTGGACATGCATTTGCTAATTGAACTTTTAACTTAATATTTATCTTTTTCAGTTCTACGTATTTTGATCTAAGCTTGCATAATAATCTAGACATCATTTTAATACCATGGTAAAGTTGTTTAGAAGGAATCTTACGTACCTCACTTACCGTGTCAGATTCGTAGTTAGATGCTCCCCCTTCACTGCTGCTCTCTTCGGAAGTACCTCCCCCTTCATCGATGCTCTCCTCTTGGAGACTAGCCATTAGTGCTAGTCCAGCATATTCCTCGATCTCGGATTCTTCTGAGGATGAGTCATCCCACGCAACTTTGAGGTTCCAATGCTTGACTTTTCTAGATCATTTCTCCTTTTCTTTATTCTTCAATTTGGGACAGTTGTCCTTCTTCATCGCAGTTGTAGGATCTTACCTTTCTCTTTCTTCGAAGAAATTTCTTGACTTGTAATTTATTAAAATTATTAGTTTTAAAAAATTTATTTAGTTTTCTTACTATATAAGTTTCTTCTTCTTCGTCAGGTGAAGATTCTGAGTCTGGTTCGATCTTGTTGGCTTTTAGTGCTAGATTCTGATCTTGTTCCTTTTCTTTTCTTAGACCTGCAATTCTAAATTCATGTAATTCGAAAGTAGAAAACAAAATTTCTAAAATACTTACCTCGAGGTCCTTGGAGATATAGTAGGAATCTACTATTGATGTCCATTCTAGTGTTCTCGAGAATGCATTTAGAGCATACCTTAGCAAATCTTGATTCGATATCGTTTCTCCGAGGTTAGTGAGGCCAGTGATCAACTCCTTGATCTTTGCATGTAGTTGAGCCACCTTTTCGCTCTTTTCCATCTGGAGGTTCGTTAGTTGATTCCGGAGCAGGTCTCATTTTGCTAGTTTATGTTAGTAGAAGCCCTAGAGTCAATTATGTGATGATTGACTAAGGACTTTTTGTATCATATTCTATTATTAATAA
>JBBUKS010000078.1:4809906-4831157 GCA_038050645.1 Hedychium gardnerianum | reverse complement strand
ATAATTGAATAATTAGAATGAAATGAAAAGGTTCACAGTTGGGAGTGACAACCACGTGTATTTCTTTTCTTTTTTTTTTTAGTTTAATTTTGATGGGCGAAAATTAAAAAGGAGGATCTAGATTATACGGATAATTAAAAGGAGTTTTAAAAATATATAAAAAAAGATTTAATCGAATAAGCCCTCAGCTATTGTTATAACATGAAGTAGTTATTATAATTTTTTTTTTTAATATTATTATAATAATTATGATTAATTACTACATTAGGTAGAAGTTATTAAATAATTTTTATAATTATTTTAAATAATTTTGATAATAAATTAGATAACCGGTGAATTATAATTAATTGGTTTGATGAATTTTGATATATAATTTTTAAAATTTTAAAATTTAAAATTTAGTTAAAACGATATAACAACTATCGATAGCTATTATAATTGATCGTATCATATGAAAAATTAATTATTTTATTTTAATTAAAATTATTATACATAAATTTCTATTATATCAAAATTATTTAAAAGTTATGAAAATTATTTTAAATTAATTAAAATCATTTTATTTTAAAACAGTAAACTAAATTTTAAATTTTAAATATTATTATATCAAAATACTATTTATTAATTTAATTAAAATTATTTAAATTTTATTAAAATTATTTTAAATTAATTAAAATCATTTAAGAATCATTGTGACTACCTAATAACTACTTAGTATTTAGTAATTATCTAATAGTTTTGTATAGTAGTTATGAGCTCGCTACTACATTAGAATTAGAATGAAGGATATTTTTGTAATAAAATATTTAATGAAAAATACTTTTTAATCATTTATTTAATTTGGGATGTCTTTTTAATTTTTATTCAATTTTGATATCGGTGGGTGGGCGGACGGACTCAAAGACATTAGCGACAACGACAAACTCTACCAAGCGATGGTGCGAAGGAAAAATTAAGAGTGCGTGCTGACGGAGCACATGTGTTCACAGTCAACCATTTCGCCATTGTCTACTTGGTAAGCACGGAGCAGCATATCAGTGCGCTGAGTCATGTTTGATGATCCACATTCTGATGAAGTCAGAAATGGGACGAATACTTTAGTTTTGTTTACCCTTACAGAGAGGGAGGTAAGGGGGAGAGGCTAGGAAGGAGAGAAGAGAAGAGAAGAGAAGAGAAGAAATTATTATAACATTTTAGAGGGTTTGCTGACCAGTGCAACTGATATTCTTGTGCTGTATGTTAACTAATGTCTTTGCCTCAAACCCCTGCGCGACTTCTGCCCAAAGCTCATCGACACTTCTGCTGCTGACCTCTACAGCCAACACTCTCCTTAGGAAGAAGCCGCTTGTTTTCATTTGATTTCGGCAGAAGTATTTGAGCCAAAAATGCTTCCATAGACCCTTCCAAGGGTCACAAAATTTCTTTCAAAATAAGTCAGAATGATCGGAGTGGATCAGGTAAAATTTCTTTCAAAATTCAAAGTTTAACAGATTTTATAAATCTTAGTGCTTGCTCCCTAAGTTTATCACAGGTGGCACATAGATTATGTACAAAAACTTTTGAAATAGTTCTCTTTCAGACCAACAATATGCCAGCTATATTTATGAAATCACAATCCTAGTTACAAGACAGAATCCACAAGCATGGAAGATGCAGTTATGAACAGTAAGAACAGATATTTACAAGTCGATATGGTGGCAAAAGACGAAACACCCGTCCCAACGCTCCCGCCAGTTCGTTCGAGGACCAACACGAAATAGATAAATCACGAGAGTTAGTTTACTAGCCCGGATAATGACCAATGTACGGAAAAAGATAAAAATCTAGCTACAAGTCGACATGTACACAGGGTAAGAAGATGAAAGGTACCTAAAATTATTGACAGAGGCTTTCAAAACCCATATGCTCTTTCCTTGCAATCTTCTCCACTACGTCTTCTATGCCGAGCCAACCTGCACAAAATATGCATTAGCACCTTGTTTGATAAGCTGCAACAATGATGCACACAAATTTCGGTAATCATTACCTATACCAATTGCGCTGACAAGAATGGTCAAAGCCAGAATGAAAATTATCAAAGATGCTCTTCCTATCAAAATGATAAGCTTCCTTACAAGGTACTGTCCGGCTACAGCAGCTAGTGTTGCCACACAAAACAGGTACGTGGCTGCAGCATTGCAATTAGTTTTGTTTTCTGAAAATTCTAGTGCAGGAAGATGATTTTTAATTAACTAAAAAAGGGACCCTGCACAGAAGTCTTTTATACTTACAATAAGGAACAGGAAATCGACCGAGTAGGTAGTATTGTATGACAGACATGGAGGACGAAAATGTCATAACAAAGTTAGATGTTGCACTCGCAACCTGCATAAGAGCGCTAAATCAGTGAAAAGGAGAAAGCATGTTTGCACATCAACTTTGTGATTTTCTGATTCCAATTCTCATCCCATATTCCATACAATGATTTCGGATATGTACATGGAGTGGAGTGGTTCTAAAGTAGAAGCAATAGAGTTCTTATTTAAGGAGGGGGAAAATACCTAATGGTTTATGAACTGAATTGATTTTGGAAGGGAAAGTACATTTGCACACCTATATTTAATGAAAAGAGATCCCTATTCACCATTTGATTCATAATCTATTTTTGAGATTGCTGCTGAAGAAAATGCAACCAAGTCCGGACTGGTTTAAAAAGTTCCAAAATCAAAGTATCATAGTATCAAACCAAATAATATTAGAAGAGAGATTGTTCAGATGAATAATTCATTCACTTTTCGAAGCCTATGACATTCTTATATAGATCTCCCAGAGCAAAACTTGTAAACTAGGTATTGCATTTAAAATAAAGGACATTATTAGAGAAATTGTTCATATCGATTTTCAGAGTAATTACATTGTTATAGAAAAATGCACAGCAAAAAACTCCAAACAAGATCATTTGCTCATGTTGAATGTCTTCAAATTTAGCACCATATTCAAGTTGGTCAGTTGACTTTTCAATAAATGTATGTCTAGCTTCATGTCATAGGTACACTTCATGACCAACACTAAGAAACATAACAAATTTTCCATTAATCCTACATAATTAAAGGGAAAGTCAAGAACCTGTGGAGGAACACCCATTTCAATAAATAAGGGCCCTAATATGAACCCCCCTCCAAGCCCAAGAAGGCCTCCAACAATTCCAGCTATTATTCCACAGCAACAGCAAAAGACAAGGTGGTGGCATCTCCAGTTCATTTCTTGTTTGCCTGTAGAGGCAATTGTTTTCTTTCCTTTGTAAAGACAGATGGCTTCATAAAGTGTCAATGAAGCAGCAATTGGCACCTTCACAAAATATATATATATATAAAACTGCCTCAGCACCTTAGCAAAATCATTTTAAAAGAAACAAAAAACATTGTAAAATCAGCTCTTTTACTCGGAATTCATATTTCCAGCATAAACCTCTCAAAATTCTGAAATTTGTGTGTTTATTCTATTAAAGGATTGAAAATACGAATTTCCCAAAACCTATATGAATTATGCCAATGTAAAGTCCACAGACTAGTAATGCTTGCCATTCCCCTATTTCTTATCTTTCAGAATGTATCTGCTGATAGTATTCTATTTTGTTATGGAATTCTTTTTCCCTGAGAAAGGGAACAGAAAAGACTATCTAAAACCCTTTAATTTTTGCACTGTGACATGGCTAAACATTCAATCTTTAAATTCCTCCACAAAGGATATCATGAAGTTTCTCAAACAATGTCATGAATGTCTGTTGGCCAACAAGATGCAAATGACTCTCCAAAACCAGATAAGAGATCATACTCATCTGACTAAAGATAAGGATCTTATTCTTACCTGCATAATATTAAGTATCCAATATTCAGCAGAGCAGATTTTGGCATGGTCCTGCATGGAGACACAAACCTCGTGATTATTCAAAAGTGGAAAGGGAAAAAAAAGGGAAAGGGATGCTTGTAATATCAAGAGAAAAAAAGAATTAGCATTGATATTTTGCTCCAAATGAACATTTTCACTCTTTCTATTTGATGTTCATTTAAATCTAATCTAAATTCCTTACCTTGATTATATGAATGATGAGAAATCCAAGCCACACAACCAAAAGCATCGAATATTCTTTTAAGTATATATTTTCTCCAATTGGAACCTGGAAAGTCAAAGTTAGATTGACTTTGATTGTTATGCTACTTGAACAGCCAATAAAAATAAATAGCATGCACTTACGCCTCCATTTGATGAGGTAGTTGGCTTTTCATTCTCAATCTGTACCCCAGGGAGAGGTCGATATTCCAATTCTGGTCCATCTGTTAGTGCGAAATATACTTCATGATTTCATTTTGTATTGGGCACCTCATACCCGGTTTATAGCATACCCAGTTTTACAATAAGACTTCTATAACTGAAAACAAACATAGTGCTTTGAGAATATGTCACTCACCTCTTTGTTTGTTTGATGATGACATATGCCAATCTGCTTCCTGAGGAATTTGCAGCTTTCACAAATGTCCATAACAACTTCAGCAGTTAGAAAAGATAGTAAAAGTTAAATTACCTTCAATAGCACTGATTCCTTTCTCCAGGTCTCTATTCCCTTTAGAAATGCCTTGGTTGATGTACCTCCAAGTAGAACAAACGTGGGATAGGTAAATATTGAATTGAAGAAAATGAGTGCTTGGGGAGTATGAACATCAAAACATCTTCATAAAGTACAAGATGAATTTTTGCAAAATAGCAACTTTGATCAAAAAACTACAATGTGCAAATGAATATCTTATAAATAAAAATGAGACTATCTAATGGAGCCAACTCTAGTTCTTGATTAGCCTTTCTCGGACATTTGCAATAGGAGGTTCTGGAGTATTACTACTGATCACTCTAATCACTAATGTATTTGGGGGCATGGCATTAAAGCCAGTTAAATTTTGAGAATGGTAAATAAAATAGTTCATGATATTGAAAAAAGAACAAATAAACAACTAATTGTAATGTGAACAAAAAAAAAATCAGTTTCCAAGTTCAGCAATTCAACAATTCATATAAATCTTTACCAAGGAATAGGATGATGAGGATGGTTGTGATCATCCATTCTGCAAAGATGACATTGAAAGCAATGCCAATGCTAATACCCAACAAAAGCATAGGCTGGAATAGTAATGCAAGGTCGAAATCAATGATTGGCATATCCAATGTGTGATGCCGAAACCTTAGGTTGTAAAAAACGGTCGCTCCAGCAGCTCCCATAATCATACCTAAAATTACCAATCGAGAAGGAAGACTTTCATCAACAGTTCAATATAAGTCAATCAACCAAGACCTGATGGAAGCAATTGCCCAATGAAAAAAATAAAAAATCTTTCAATCGACAGCTCACTCGCATAGGGGAACTGTGATTAAAATCGCAGAAAGAGCAATTCTTATCCTTTCCTTACACTTGGAGATGGCTGCAGAAGTCTTGAGGTCGAAACCAAGGATCAAGGTGAGCATGGGCACAAAGATGCCGCCTCCCCCCACTCCCCCGACGCTCCCGAGAGCGGATCCTGCGAAAGCGATTGTGGATCCGAGCACAACCCTCCACCCGAGCTCCAGCTCCTGCCACCCCAAATTTGCAAACTTCCAATCTCAAACCAAAGCAAAGAAAAAAAAAACAAAGAGAAGAAGGGAAGGGGTTTCATACTGGCCAAGTGTGCGAGTGAGAGCCATTCTTGGAGAGAGAATGCACAAGGCGACCGAGGAGAGGAGGCTTGTCGTCTTCCATGCGATCACTGCGGTTGCTTCCTGCCTGAGCCGTTGGCGACCCAAGAGGTCTCTCTGCTGAGATCGACCGGATTCCTAGGATCATACTCCAGCAAAGGAAGAGCACAACAACCACATACCGCCCTCTCTCCAGATCTGCGGCCATGCCTAGCGCCGATTCACTGAACCAGCAATAATAGAGAGCGTGGGGAAGATAAGATCATAAGAACGTTTCTTTGAATAAAGAAAGCAAAAGAGTGTTCCAGTGGTTTTGGAATTTGGGATTGGTGTAGCAAGTCGAAGTTCTAAAACAGAGCCCTTTTTGCTTGTCTGACGTTGACCGATTTATTCATTCTGTGTAGCGTAATTAAAAAATGCCGCAGGAATGAACAATTTTTCTTATGTCGAGTTAATAAATTATTGTATCGTAGCATGATATCTAGATCTTTTTCTCCATATTCATTAGATACTTTTTCTTTAAAAAAAAATGCTGCATAATTAATATTAAAATTTGGTGAGTTGGCTTACCCTCTATTTACTATTAAAACATCAATATAACATACACATGACAACTTAATAAATTGAAGATGTGAGAAACATTAATAGTGAGACTATCAATAAAAGGAAAGAGTATTATCATTATTATTTTTATATAATTTAAATATTTAATTTTTTAAATTGATTAATTTTTAAGATGATCAATTCGATTTTATAAAAAAAAATTATTTACCATTAACGTAAATCAAAAAAATACTCTTGATTATTCATCCAAAATGATCAACTCTTAAAAAATATAATATAATACATCGTAATTAAAATTAACAGTATTATCATTATCGGACCAAAGTAAAAAGAGAGTAAAATTATCATCTTAATGTTATTGGAGCAAAGTAAAAAACAAAAAAAAAACTATCATCTTAATGACTTCTTCAAGACGATTCATATTCTCTAAAAGAGAATAAATTTCGATGTCGCATAGCGATCTTTTACGTAACAAAAATCAGACATCTAATAAAATATTTTACACTTACTGAAAATTATATCAACTGCGTTGACTCATGAAAGTCATTATTATAGCTGTTTCGATCCACGGACACTTCACACCATAAAAAACTCGCAGAAAAAAGCCCTGAAAACAGGATGTTCTACTTTATGGATCTTGGAGTTGCGCAAGCTTACTGAGTTATACAATCCTTTAAAGACATTGAGAAACAAATATAGTTTAACTGATCCTAATCATCCAAATTTAACCTTCATTTAACTTTGAGCAGAGCTATGGCAGCAACTAACATTTGGACTTCCATGTCCCTGCTGTATGGGAAAAATTGGATGAGATGAACAATTTAAGCCAATATTTTCATCAGTTTAACTGCTCCTGAAGGATCATACAAGTACACTATACACATGCAAAATTAATGCATTTGTATATATATTCAAATGTGATGTTTCAGCAGCAATTACCTCATTTTGGTGAGAAAAATCAATCGGCTTGCTGTAAAATAATAATAATTCTGTCATTGAGTTGATAAACCGTTAGTATCTCATGAGCATGGCAGGTATCAAATTCATACGTTGTCCAGAAAACAAACTTAATCCAACCACACAATTGAGATGATGAGGAATGTTCAAGCTTGTAAAAGTGTCCAACCAAAAACATATTCTGAGCTCGTTTTTTCACATGCGTTCTTTATACAACAATGAGAATAAAAACCAAAAGTAATAGACCTACCAGAGAATGGAAAAACAAATGCATTCCCATCTTCACTGCCGACTTAGAGTTGGTGGTTGCTTCTGGGTTGCCATGTTAAAAGGTCTTGGGCCAGAGGGACCATATCCCATGGCCAAACGATTCGCTGGTAGGGAAGCCGGGTTTGCTCTGAGAGAGGAAGGGGGCACACCAAGTCTAGCCGCAATAATTTGAGAACGCTCAAACATTAGCCTGTGTCTTGCCTTCTCTGTTTGTTCTCTCATCCGCAACACCACACTTTCAATGTCCGAGAAAAGTGACAATTTTGTCTCCAACTTGTGCAACTGCACAGGAGAAAACGCTGATAACTGATGGTAATATATAACTTCAAACTGGCAAATGGAATATTGTTAACTTTTAAATGATATCCATATTTTGGACATGTTGATCCACAAATTAGCATGAGTGAGACTCAGATAAGATGTATATTTCCTTGAGTACCTGTTTATCAATAATAAATGAGATGTGTCTCCGCACTTCATCTTCTTCCAGCTTGGCAAGAAGCTTAGCCTTAACAGCAGCAGCTGAGAGTGCAGTAATTGCAGCACGTTTTAATCTATCTAAGTTGTGGCCATCTTCAATTTCAGTTGGGTTGACGTTTTTCTCTACATTGCTTGCCTCATTCCTTTCGCAATCATCTGCAAAAGACATGGACTATCATTTTAATAATCCTGACAGTCATCATGACCACTATCTATCATCACGAATGCAAGTACAAGGGTCAGCTAGTTAGCTCTGATGTCAATGAATCATGTAAACAATCTGGCTATGCAACAGTGCCTCGCAATTTCAAGCAAATCAAAAAGGAGCCTAGGCTGCATATACTTATTTAAATAAATAAGATCGTCCAATCATGTTATCTTATATTTTAAAAGAGACCTCTAAAGATCTACCATAATGTTTTCCTTGATCAATCACCCTGTGTTAGTTAATCAAGCATATGCTTTTCATCCAATAATTTGATGATGTTAAAAAAGTTTTGTTGCCAATTCACAAAAGAGAAAAAAGAAATACACAATGGTGCAGGCCTAACAAACACCATATATTAGAGTGGGCTTGACAGATTTTCCAGCTAGGCATTTTTTTCACATTGATCAAGCTACTAAAGGGAACCTAGGAGAGTTGCACACTGGGTGTTTGAGTGACTTGGTAAATTTTTCGGATGACAAAAAGTCCACTCAGGTGGACTGCATAAAAAGAGTGGAAAACGTAGTTGCAATGGTTCATACTAGAAAATCCATATAATCAATCCACATGTAGGTATAAGATTAACAATCCAAAATGTACTAAATTCACCTGCTTTTTCTTTGGTTCCATTAGTTGAAACCCCTGTTTGCATCTGCTCATGTCCTTCCAATACAACCGAAGTATCTGTATTTTCTGTGCCCTTGGATGAATCTGTTTGCTGAGTTATCATGTCTGTTGAAGCTAAATCATCTGAATTGTCAACACTATTTAGTTTCTCCTCCACTAACATAGAATCACTACTCTCCTCCTGACCTTTTGCGATTTGTTCTTTAGAAGCCAAATCTTCAGTTTCTTTGGAAGCACTTGGCATTGAGGCTACAGCCAAAGCAGCATCTGCGACATCATTCACATTAGCAGCCAAAGATTTCTCTGTAGACAAAGACTGGTCAACAGAGTTCTGGACAGGGCTTGGTGCTTTCTTTGAAGGAGAAACCTCCTGTGCTGCTTTTTCATCAATTTGTGTTGTTGAGGAATCTTGCAACAGAAGGGATTTCTCATTCTCTATGGAAACAGAAGCTACATCCTCATCTTTGGATTTGTTAGTGGCATCTAAACTTTGCATTTTCCTTTCGTCCGTGTTAGACTCCTTGTTGATGGCTTCGGCAACAGAACTGTAATTTTGTTCGATAAGTATCAAGTTTATTTTATCATGTCAATTTAGTCTTTAATCATATTTGATCTGGCTGAATACCTCACAGTGGTAGGTGGGTCCTTGCAGTTATTTGGTGGATCTTCAAGGACAAAACAATTCCTAGTAGCAAGCTGAATGCCAGGCATGTCTTCTGACATGGCTCCAAGAGAACTGCGGCAAGAGGCTAGAACAGCGTCAGGTTCAACAATGCTAGATAAGAATGCTGCCTGCAAAGAGAACATTTGATGATCAAAATCTAAACGCACTTGAAACAATCATATTACATCCAGCAGGTCAATTTACACATGGACTTACCAGTGCCATCACTGGGTTTCCAGCTTCTGCAAATGAACCCAATCCTTGTTCAGGAAAATATCCTACAGCCTGAAATGCAGCCTTCAGTGCATCAATGGCAAAGTTGGTCTCACCTTCATGGAAATTTTTAGCATTACAAGAATTTCCATCCACCAGAGTATCTGGTTTGGAAGTCATAGGTTCATTTACTGTCTCAAAAGCATCAAGTTTACTGGTTTCAACTCCAACAGCATCTTCACGAGAGGATTCATTTGTTTCTTTCTTGTCTGCTTCCACCACCTCAGAAGTACTTTTGGCTGTTGGTTCTTTATTTTCTGTAATGTGATCCTTGCTATCTAGGTAATTATCATCAGCAACATCATCGTTTTCTATGAAAGAATCCTCAATGGGCATTTGAAGAAAATGTAAGATGCATTGGGATTTGGTTTTGGTAGCAACATGTTCTGCAATCTCATTCCAGTTCTCCCCGAAAAGCTCTAAGGCTTCTAATAGAAGTAATGTTTCTTGATCTGTCCAACTTCCACCATTCAAGCCAGGAAACTCTGCTGATTCCATCAGAATAAAATCAGCTCGTGCCATGCCAGATCCAAACTTACCATCATTAAAGCAATCAGTGCATAAATCAAAATCTGCCTGTGAAAATACAAACACATTAGGAATGTGACTACAGTAAATGCATTGGTGCAATTCTTTGCAGAATAGCAGATGGGATGATGCCAAGCAGAAAGAACTGATATTTGTATTCTTTGTTAGTAATATATTGCCTTGAAATAACAAACTAGTTTAAGAGTAGCAAGTCTATCAAATGCATTTTTTCAACTCTTTGCAGAATAATAGATGGGATGATGCCAAATAGAAAGAACCTATACTTGCATTCTTCATTAATAATACATTGCCTTAAAAGAATAAAACAATTTTAAGAGTAGCAAATCCATCACTTATAAGTTAAGATTTTTATTGCAAGCTGAAGCATTTTTGGGTGGTCAATGGGAAGGCCTTTGGAAGAAAGCTAATGTCTCATGCTGAGTAAGATGGGAATTTAATTTTTATTTCAATAACATGATCATAGATTAACCAAAACCTGATACTTTATCTACCCTCCCTGGGAAACATTGTCTAAGAAACTCATGACAGAGTTCTTAATGTTTCAGTAGAATTCAACAAAATCATTGACAAAAGAAGAGGATTGGAATTATAAAAATCTTGTCACTCAATCAATCACTTTAGATGGGGAAACACTCCTATGAGGCTCCAAAAAAGAGGGAATTCAGAGAGTCAGTATACCACCTTACTTTTATATGTGAACAGCCCAAACCTTCTAAAGGTGCAACCTACCTTATTACACTGTCACAAGAATATATAGTCCATTTTAATCTTGCATGCGAAGAACCCAAAAACTTCTAAAGGATCAACCCTACCTTATCACATGGTTTGACACAAAAAACCTAAATATAGTCTGCATATTAAAATTTTCTGTGAGACCTAGGACAATGATGGTTCCATGCCAAAGGTAACCCTTTCTGCGTGGGCCTAAAGAGTTCAGCATGTAGCTAAAAAATCTTTCATTCCAAGTTATAATATTGACCTTATCTACCCTCCATTTCTGATGTGGGATTAGTTAAGGTGTGACACCAACCAACAAAAGCAATCTAGCTATTTGGATGCTAGCAATCCTCCAATGGAAATTAGTCAATTACTATACATGAGTTGGTTATCACAAACCAACTGAGCTGCATCTTCCATCAATTGTGGAAGTCAGAAGGAGTAGACAAATAACTAGATGGTGGTCGACACTGGATATCTGCACAAGGCATTTATTGCTTAAAATCATTATAAGCAATTGACGGCTGTATATGTAATGTAAAACAGCAGGCTATTAGTGAAAAGGCATACTGGAGCCAATATGTCTTAAGAATGGTCACTCCATAATTACTGCTTTCAATCACTAATACAAAGAATATCCATTAGCAGTTAAAGTCTGCCAGCCAACCTCATATTTTTACTCATCTCCTCTAGAAACTCGGAACTTACAGCTTTATTGATGTTCTGGGAAGATTGAACAAAATGCAGATCAGACACTTTAAATGTCTTTTTTTTTATCTTACACTCTAACACCTGAAATTGATTAACACATGATCACAAGTATTTGAAATCTCGAATGTTGATCTAAATCTATAATCTTGTAGTCAAAATGATCAAGTTACAGATTTATTCGATGAAGAAAGTTGACATTTAAATGAGCCTATCAGCATCTCAAGTTACTACTTAGCAAATTGATCGTCATCCCTGGTTGCAAAATAGTACACTCTATATGGTCATGCTTACTCCCTTTCTGCAAGGATGACTTCTATTTGCATCTTAATTTTCTTACATTTAGTTTGAAGATTGGCTTCTCCACCAGAGAGACACAGAATGTTCTTTTCTAAATGATGACTTCCAAGAGAAGGTTAGAAACAGCCACCAACTTTTCTTGTTCCAGGGTGAATGGAAAGGCAAGCAAACTGAAAAGAAGTCTATGATTTCAAACAATCTCCTCAGGCATCAGTTGGGCAATACAGCTCTGCTCATAAATTTTTGCATGATATTAATATAGTGCTAATCACAGCCTTTACATAAAGAACACTTTTTAGTGGACTACGTGGATGATATTGACATTGAAATGATATTTGAATATACTGCAAGAATTCAATCTCACACGCAATGTCTAGCGAAGGAATTTTGGATTAAAGATCTAGATAGGTTGTGATGTTCGCTTCGGTTGAGGCCACACAAAACAATGAGGAATTTCCATTTATATCTCCAAAGTATAATCTAGATATATTAGGATACACCAAGCAATCAGAATGCCAAGAGATTACCAGATGCAAGAGAGCTTTTAGCTACTGCAAGAACCAAGAAGTTATAGGAAAATTAATTTACATGTTTTAGACAAAACCAAGCATCTCCTTTGTAGCAAGCCTTGTAAATCGGTCCCTAAGTGCATGTTTGCATGGAAATAGGAGAAAACCAGAAAGGGAAAGAGATTAATTTGTCAATTTCTTGATATACTTGGCAGGTAGAGGAGAGGGAGAAGGGATTAATTTAATGCAATTTCCAATTTATTTCCACTCAAATGGACAAAGGTGAAAGAGTTGAATTTTGAGTCTCCGATAGATATAAGTAGTATTGCTTTCTTCATTCAGGTTCCATCCAAGTTCAAACAGGGTGATTGAAAACGGACAGAAGTAAAATAGTATGATCTTGTTCTCTTTCCCTCACCTAAACTACTTCCTTTATCTCCTGCTTCCACCTCTTCAAGTAAACGCGACATAAGAGCTCTGGGAGACTCATTGACAATAAAACACATAATGCATGCTAATTGTTGCATCCATAGATTCTCAATATCATTGACAATGGAAATCAAAATGTAATAGTAATCACTAAGTACTACTGTAAAAGCACTCGCTAACCTGCGTTTGGCAATGGAAACGCTTTCTAGAGCAATCAGCTGAGCAAGAGTTGCAATGGTAATCAACACCAACTCGCCTAACCAGATCATCGCTTAGGCTAGATTCTGGAAGCAAAGATGGTGGCTTAGGTAGCAAAGATTCATATTTAGAAGCAATCTGGGGCAATGACTGAATAGTTTCAAAATGATACAACTTATCAACCAAAGATGATGTTTTATCTTCATGATAGGCATCAGCTACGATAGCTTCAGATTTAGCTGGCGGGAAAGGATGGAAATTTATCAGACCCCAGTGGTCCAAGAACTTAAAGACCTCTTGCCTAGCATCCATATCTCCGACAGAGAGCTCAGAAAAATCATTGAGCTCAATCTGTGCCTCTGGATCAGAATGAAATTTCTTCATGATAGAATTCCTAATCTCCATGTAAACTTCAGGCGTCTTGTTCTCAGACTTCCCATCGAAAAAAGAAGGCAGGGTATGTTTCTCCACAGGATGAACCATCTTCCATGAGAACCATCCTACAAAAAGTAGGCAATGTGCCTCTCAGTCCAGTGCACAATGCAATTTTCAGTCGTGGTAAAAGCAGTTCATTGGCAGAAACCAGTACTTCACGAGACTTTATAGAATATATAAAGCCTCGGAAAGCAGAAATCGCAGAAAATCTTGAGGATGCGGTTTGAAAAGCAGAAACATTTTTAAGTAAAATCTTTCTAAAACTACAAAAAAAAAAAGAAGATAAAAATAGATGAATAAAAAAACGAAACAATTTAAGAACCAAACATCAATCACGAAGGTTTACCGACAAGAGGATTGCCAAGCATAAAATCCGCGATTACACTAGTGGTCAGAGACCTCACCAGCAGGAGTAGGAACAGCATGAACCTTGGCACCTCTTGATCGAACGGCTTCGAACTCCTTATCCACGAGTTGCTCCTGAACTACCTCCTCCGCTTTAATCGAGCCGTCAGCAGAGAAAACGTCCTTACCCCCAGCATCCGATGCCAACGAGGACTTCGAAGCATGCTGTTGCGGCCTATTTCCGGCGGCGGTCGCGTGCTTGAGGGGTGATTGCCGCGCTCTAGTACATGGGCCGTTATGCACGGGCAAGACGTGATGGAGGAGACTCCTCTCCTTGGCCGGGCGCTTCGTGGGTGCGGAGGAGGAGGAGGCTGAACCCGAGGCTTTTCTCTTGTTTCCGCCAGTCCTCCTCCGTGGAGCTTCGGTTAGGGTTTCCGGAGGGGGTGGCGGAGCAGGCGCCGGCGAAGCTGTTGAGTTCGGTGTAGATGCCTCTGCGCTGGCCGGCGATGCACGGTCGTTGCCGCCCTTCGGCTCCATCGCATCCTCGCCGTCCTCCGATGCTCGATCCAGCCGTGTGAAGTGCGTCCCAAAGTAGAGCACACACCATTCCCCTCGCCTTTTATTTTCCCAAACCACAAATCTTTTGTAACAGTGGCCAAGCGCATTTTATGCAATTATGTTAAATAAATAATTTTAAAAAATGGTAAATCAATACAAAGAGCAATATAAGAAACTTAAAATTATTTTGGACAAAATATTAAAAAAAAAACTAGATTTGTTGGTTTAAAATCATTTTTAACATGTTCAGAAAAAAATAATATATGATTTAGGTTTCACTCTAAGAAGAGTAGAAGGCCAAAGTTTAAAATATATTTTTTGTTATAGTTGTAAAAATTAAACTCGAAATAGAATTGCATATTAAATTAGAGAAAGCACAAATTAACCATCTCATTTACTACAATATGACAAAGTCTCACGATCTATGTTATAAATGTTTTAGACAGTATAATCTATTGATAAATGTTTATTTATCAATAATATTTCTTATATTACTTATTATCCTATTATAGTAATTAATGGTTAGGAAAACATTTTTATTTTCGTCTAATAATAGAATAGATAAAAAAAATATCATCTTAAAGTTGGGAAAAGAACTACACAACCATTTTAAACTCTTGATCCTCCATTATTTTGTCTATAAAAAATATATCAAATTTGTTTTAATTTGAAGTCCGAAATAAATATCTCAATAAGAAATGCAACATGTGAAATAGCATCAAGTAGATATGAAGACAATATCATAGAAGATTAAAAGAGAGGATCCATAAGTATATATTATGTTTAGTACAATTCACCAAATGTAAATTATTCAGCGTTTAACATCAAATCAAATGTAAATTATTCAACGTTTAACATCAAATCTTGTGCAATAATGAAAGATTAGTGTCCTTTATGAGCAGCAGAATTCCCATCTAATTTGCATTTAATAAGCTGCAATTCCCGATCACATATAGATGGATGAAGCGCAACCGTCGATCAGCTGGAGGCCACGGGAGTCACGCGAGGGACGGTGCCGATGTAGGACACGTAATCCTCTTCCTGACTCGGAGTCGGACCGTCGAACCGGAGCTGCCGCACCCGGCGGGTCTCCAGGTCGACCGCCAAAACGCGGCCATCCACCCAAAGCACCACCTCCAGATTCGTGCTCTCGAATCTCAACGGCCGAGGCGTCTCCTTGCACGCGATCGGATCACCGTTGTCCCACTCCACCGCGTCATCGCCGCCGACGACCGCCAGCGGGAAGGAGCCCAGGACGGCCCACTCGTCGGATTCCCGGAGGCAGTATACTAACACCTCCACCCTCGTCACGCAAGTGCAGCACAGGCCTCCCTCGCCGCCGGCCTCCCCGAGCTGCCAGAGTGCACCGGCCTCCGCGCACCCCGGCGGTGGCCGAATAACCCTCGCCTTCTCGGTCGCTGGGTCGTAGGCGAGAACGGAGGGGGCGGAGGTCCGCCAGTAGGCCACGCCAGCGGCCGAGACGCCGGAGCCAGGGACGATGGCATCCACGGAAGAGGCGACGATGGACGCCTTCCAGGCATCGGAGGCAGAAGAGAAGGTCTCGAAGCGGTACCCGTTGTCACCGACGGCGAGGCCGCAGACGACATAAAACTGCGCCGGGTCGTCGGGGCGGACCACGAGGGCGAGGGCAGGGACGGCGTTAAATTGATGAGGGCGCGGGGGAAGGGGGATGCGGCGGCACTCGGCGGTGGCCGGGTTGCAGACATAGTAGGTGGACCAAGGACCGCGGAGGAGGAGTAGGCCTCGGGAGGAGGAGCGGGCGTAGGCGGCGGGGGGAAGGAAGGAGAGGGAGGGGTCGGGTAGTGCGGGGAGGAGGCGGCCGAAGGGCGCATAAGAGAGGCAGATTCGGCGCCGCCCGGCGGTGGAGGGGTGGAAGAAGACCCCGGCGACGGCGCCCTCGTCGCCGTCGGTGACCACCCAGTCGACATCGAGGTCCTTGGCGAAGGGAGCGTCGGCGAGGACCCACTCGGTTTCATCGAACGCCATCGCCGCCGAGGTTTCCATCGCTTTCTTGCACGTCAAGCAGGAGAACCAAAAAGATCGATTTCCAGCGAATTTGTTGCGTTTTTCCCTTCCCTCTCCCTTTTTAACATTTGCGGTCCACCGCCCTCGACCAGATATAGAGAAGACGGATCGACGGCCTCCGTCACGGCCCGGCACCGAGAATGGATAACAAAAAAACTCTCCTTTACAACAACTACCCGCCATCCTATTAGTCACGAAATAGCAATCTTAGCCGTGGAGCCCACCAAATACGCGGTCGGACAACCAATCCACCAGTGACATCGCGGGTAGGATGATGAATGAAGTTTTCAAGTATTACAGCATTTTTTCCAAGAGTTACCCGGAATAAACTTTCTAACGCCACGTTTCCAAGCACGAGCAGCAAGGAGTAAAGCAAACTAAACGTTGTGGTGCAGAATATGTCTCCAATAATAAAAAGTCAGCATCACCAAAAAACGTTACCAAATTCCTCACCCGCCAACGTGGCTTCCCACACAGCGCGCTCCAAAACCGGGACCCGCAGCGAGTAACAATAAGTGAGCTGCAGAAGAACAGTATGAGCACACGGGCTGTTGAGGCGTCTGCGTTCGGTAGCCTTCGCCACAAATAAAATTAGGCCTGCCCTCAATCCTCGTGGCGGAGAGGAGCCATGCCGCATTAGCGTGGGCGGTGAAACTAACGGCAGTTACGATATCGTCGCTTCTTCTCCGGTAGTTAACCGGTCAACATAAAAGAAACAGAAAGGAAAACCAAAAGAGTTCATTATTAATTAGCGCATAAATAGCTAAAAAAAAACAGTCATCACATGCCCGTGAAAATTACATATATTTCATGGATGCAAGTATGGCTTGAATTTAAATCAATTTTATATATTTATTTGACTTTATTAAATCTGACTTAAAATAGATTATTAAAAAAAGTGTGGAGGGCAAAGAAAAGTTATCTATTATTCAAATAAATCAAAAAATATAGATCGATGATGATTCAATATTATAAATAATTTTGAATTTCTTAAATATAATATATCATTTCATAATTTCTTAATGATAGCGGAAGTAATCAAGTTGAGTTGTAATTGGAAGTTGATGCGGTCACGCAATCCAGAATACTCGTGGATCCGAACAAGTTGCTTCTAGATCTTCTTTAAATATTGTAGAATTAGATTTCTGTTGTTTATTATGGCATGGCAAGATTAGTTTATATATATAATAATATTGTAGAATTAAAAAGTAAAGTTGAATTGAGAAAACAGCTGGGCTTTTCCTCCGTTTTGAATAAAAAATGAAGTTTGAATTATAAAACTTCCCTTTTGACATCCTGAAATTTCTTTGAAAAATTCTTGATGAAATTTTTAAATCAAGTTGATTGTTCTTTTACGCTGAAAGCTTCAACTTTCAACTAAGTCTTGTACTTTTTTTTTCCTTGGGCAAATTATTCGTATCTTTCGATATTAAACACAATCATCCATTCTAAGTATGACCTCATGCAGCAATTAAGTTCTCTAAATAATTAATTAGATATTTAAAATTAAATTTTTAACCCCTAGGCTGACAACGATATTTTAGTGATTTTCAAATACTTATAGTTTGATTCACAATACATTGAAGGATATTTTATTTTAATGGAGCGACAAGTCTGGTTGAGTGACAAGTAAAGGGAATTCTGTGGGTATAAAAAATTATTCAATAAATAAATAAATAAATAGGTGGTCTACCTTCAAGATTAATGGGAAGAAATGTGGAATAATGATTTAAGGGAATCTTTTGTTTTTAGGAAAAAATGATTAATCAGTTAGGTAATATCGGATCTGAAGTGACCGATTCAGTCCCATGAAAGTTTTTCACCGACTACTAAGGTAAATTGGAAAGTGCTAATGGAGGCTCATCCAAATAACCAGTATTTTAAGATCCACTTTTTATTGAAGGAAATTTTTTCTATAATACATCATAGCTGAGATTCAAATTTTAAACTCGTTGGAGGGATGGTTGTTGAGCAGGAGGAAGAGGACCATCCATCATTAATAGATAGACGATAGAAATAATAAATGAAAGAGTTAAAAGGAACTCTCCGACGAACTAATTGCATTGAGAGTCGGCGTATGATAGTTCGCACACCTGCTTTCAGAATATCAGATTCCAGCTTAATAATAATACTTTACTTTCACAGACACAACATGTGATGAAAATTCGCAAGTCGTCATGCAGATGCTTAGTCTGACTATTCCTCGACATTTTTTCAACGCGTCGAAAGCAATTGCAGAGTGCGTATGAAAGAACAGAGAGCGTTGAAAGTGGAATCAGAGATCGATATTACGTTCCACCATCATTGATCTTTCACTGACGACGATGATGGTTTGGATTTCGGCAGGCCATCTCCGTCCTTCTGTTTAATCTCCTGTTCAGGATTCTGAGATGCATGGATTCGGTAAGGAGTTGACGTCAGAGGTTACAGGCGAGGAGATTGATGAAGAATCTCAAACCTTGGTGGGCCGGGGAGGGGGATGGAGGTCGGCCATCCGCATGGACAGCCTGGCGATTTCTGCGATGGCTGCGTCCCTGGAGTTATCCCCAGCGAGCTCCTGGTAGGCCGCCTCGAAGGCTTGCTGCCAGAACTTGGGGAGGCGGACGGAGCTGCGGTAAACGTCCCACATGCGGCGCACCACCTTCTGTCTCTCTTCCATCTCCTGAATCATTCAGCGATGAATCGGTTTGTTACTAAAGGGCGGCGAGGGGATGGTTAAGCAGAGGGGCCGAGGGCGAACCAGGACGTCGAGGTCGTCGAAATCGGGGCCACAGAGGTCGTCGTCGGAGGGGCGGCGGGAGGAGCGCTTGAGGGTGACGGTGCCGGCTAGCATAGACCAGAGGGCTAGGAGGAGGATGGCCGCGAGGGCCCAGAGCTTGTAACTGCCAGCGGCGGCGGCGGGTTGCTTCATGGTGCGGTGCGAGAATTGGAGAACGAGGGAGAGGAGATGCGGTTTGGCTTTGCCGCCCCTCTGGTTAATAAATGTGGAGTGGGAAGAAGAAGACGAAGAGAGCTCATGAGTAGAGTGGGGGAATTCGCCTTTGGATATTTTTTGTTGCCATTAATTAATATATATATATATATATTTGTTATATAGTCAAAGTCAAAATCTAATTGAGCTGTAAGTGAAGGACAAGACTGATACCACACCCGATCAAATGGCCCGAGTGAAGGTAGGCCGAGCTTGAGTTTGACCTAACCGCAGATAGGCTCAGTCATCCTAAATTTGACTCGACATTGATCCTTCGACTCAGCAGAAGCCCGACCCCTTCACTCGGGAGCAAGAGCCTGACTCCCTTTACTCGCGAGCAGGAGCCCAATTTCCTTCACTTTGGTGCAGAAGCCTCTGGCTTCCCTCACTTGGGAGTAGAGCATGATTCTCCTCACCCGGGGAGTCACTCGACAATATCGGACCGACTCATCCTATTCAGGAATAGAAGTCTGACTTTGAGACTCCAACTCGATACTCGATTCCATGGCCCCGGATTCCTCAATGCTTGAGTAGCCCCTGCGCTCCCATCTCGAGTACAATCGTGCCCGAGTAGGGAGGACTTGGTTGACCGAAAAGGCAGAGGACATGGTTAAGCAAAGACACGGAGAACATGGGACGACGTGAACTCCCCTCAACCAGAACGTGACAGACTAGGGGTGCAAGGAGGAGGATTACGTAGCATCATGGCAGCCCCTCAACAAGAATGCGGTTAGTGGGGGACGTAGGGTGTCATTTTCCATTCAAGGAAGTTGTATAAAAAGAGGCACGCTTCCGTGGGCGAAGGTAAACATTTCTCTATTTATCATCTTCTTCTTTTTTTACCCTCTAATCATCGAGATTTAATTTAGACGTCAGAGTGGCTGCGTCAAGGTTCGTCTTGGCTCCCATTTTAATTATTTCAGAGAATCTTGGACGTTCATACACCCAAACTTATCCGTAGTTACTCTGGTGGAAGTTAACCCAATTTGTATCCAGTCGATCAAAAAATAGTTGACCGTGATTACTTTCTTGTCTCGACAATTTCTCAAAGAGCGTACCTAATATTTCATATTAATTAAAAGGCGCCCCTGAAATTTAGATTGCTCAAAAGGCACATCTCTTTCCCATTTTATCTTTCCGACAAAATTAATTTTTTTCTTTTCTTTCCTCTCTCATTTACATGTGATTTCTCTCTCCTGCATGCAACAACTTCTATTGTGCTGGTTTTAAAATCCAACACTACATATTTATTACACCAGCATCGTTAAACTGTGGTGCTGATCTTTAGAGACCAAGGTTTGTAAAGACTAGCACCAAGATACTGGTTGGTGCTGGTCTTTAAATACTAGCATCATAGCATAGTTGATGTATTAAATTATATATTTTTTAAAAAATAATAATAATAAATAAAGATATATTTGGACTTTAGAGAATTATAAAAATCTATAGGAATTAGAATAGATCCAATCAAAGCTCTCTAGGTTTATCAATGAGTTTTGATCGAAATTTATTGATAGACCTAGACAATTCTGATTGGATCTATTTTAATTCTTATAGATTTCTACAGTTCTCTGGAGTCTAAATATGCTCTTATTTATTATTATTTTAAAAAAATACATAATTTAATACACTAACTATGCACCTTGGTGCTGGTCTTTAAAGACTAGCACCACAGCACCAAGACTTTGGTGTTGGTCTTTAAAGACTAGCACCAACCAACGACCGACACCACAGTATAGTTGGTAT